>JAODLC010000052.1:2593893-2609645 GCA_026781145.1 Hippopotamyrus pictus | reverse complement strand
TCCCCCCCCCCCCCCCCCAAGCAGAGTTTTCCCGCAGCAGTTAGAATTAATTAGGCTGGGGCTCGCTGGCTAATCTCTGCCAGGCGGCACGTTTGGCCGGCGGGCGTCTCCGCGCCCTGACAGATGGACAGGGGCGAGAGGAAGCGGCGATCTGAGCCGAGCGGGACGTCGGCCTAGCGTTCAGCCTTTAACCCGTAAGTGGTGGGGAGGCGCTGAGGATTCTGGGCCGGTAGGGAACACGACGGCACCACCTCTGAGCGGGCTGGCCGTACGACAGAGTGACAGCTGGTGGGAGAGCTCCGGCGGTGCCAGCGAACGCCGATCCCCTCCCCCGACATCACAGCCTGGCTTTAGCAGGCAGCCGGACGCAGAAAGGGCAGCTTTCTACAGGTACATCCAAGAATCCATCTTCAGAAGGAGGTTTGATTTTTATGGCAGCCAATCCCAGCGGCTGGGATTTGCCGAAACTTTGCCCGATTGCCGTAAAAGCCCCGGAAACGACCTCCCGCCGGGCATCGGCTAACCTGTGTGAGGTGGCACTGCCTGGCCCGGTGCCCCTTTGGGTTTCGCTCCTCTGTGGGCGTGGGCACCGTCGCCTCCTTCCTTCCCCATCTGACGATTGAAAGCGGGCCGCACTTGACAGGGCCAGAAGGCCGCGATGCCCCCCTCCCCTGCCAAGGAGACGGCAAGCTGCTGTTTTCAGAAGAAGGTCAGAGTTGGGGTCTTTGCTGGCGTGGTGCAGGAGCAGGGATGTTAAAATGAGTCACTGGTGATCGGGGTAGCTTTCCGGAAAGTTCCCTATCGGGCTCCATCTTTGGGGGGGGGGGAGGTCGCAGACGTTTAATCCATTTTCCGGGGAGTAACCTTAGGCGCCTGGTCGACAGAAATCCTGCCAGAGGTTAGTTATGCGTGTGATTCCGGAAAAACACGCCGCACGCTAAAAACACGCCGAACGCTAATGGGTTTTGTTTCACTTTCCCTTTTTTTTTTTTGTTTAAAATCACCTTAATGTATAAAACTGAAAAGGGGGGAAAAAAAAACGTTTCAAAATCTTCCACCTCCGGCCTCCTGACTTCAGCTAATGCCGTCTCTCCCAGGAAGGCCGGGATCATCGCGGACCGCCTTCCCCGGAACACCTCTGAAGGTGCTTTTGTAGCCTGTCAGCCGTGTCTAGCTGCCAGCTCGCCGTGACCCTGTCTAAATAAAGAAATCTGTGTACCTTTCTGTTTTTCCCGACTCCTGGCTGCATCGTTACCCAGTCAGGGTCATTATCCCCACAGGCCTCATCGGAGCACAAGGCGACTCTTTCCGATGTCTGTCGTCTGGAAGAAGTGCACTGCATTTTAAACACGCCTTTATCTGTCATAGATATTCACTGTATTTATTTTCCTTTTTTCGTTTATTACATTATCTTAGCTGCTATCAGTAATGCATGCGGTTTGTTTCTTTTTTTTTGTTGCTCTTTCGTTCGTCCTCTTTATGACTGAGGATGAGAGGATGGGTGGCAGGATAGTTATGTTTTACGGTCTACCCCTGAGGGGTAGACAACACCCCCAGTCCGTCCCCAGTAATTATTTATTGGCAGTAGGTGTCTTCATTATACCGACGTAAATTATAATGGTGTGCAGTCTATAAAAATAATATATAGATTATCGCATAAATAGATAGAATCGCATAAATTCGCCGTAAGTTTTTCCGCATGCTCGCAGTTTTTAGAACTATGTAGAGTATTGTTTCTTTTGGAGACGGGCTCTGCACTCAGGAACGTGACGGTATGTCGGATCTTTGATCTTCAGGCAGTATGAGGTCTCGGGCTATGCGGTTGCCATGGGTACCTTAATTGTACAGTGAGCCCGAGGGCTTTCTTGCTGCCCCCATGAGAATTCCCACCCGTCTTCGGTTAGACGAGGGGGCTGCTGGTGATTCAGGAGTCCCTCCTGAGGGGCGGGGGCTGTGAGACAGAGCAGAACGGGGTGCCAGTGATAGGCAACCACGCACTGCAGACACGATTTACCTGAACTTTTGGAGTGTGGGAGGCAGCAGAGTACTGGAGGGGAGGAGGGAGGGGGGGGTCACATGAGCAAGGGGAGGAAATGCTAGTTTCACAAATGGCGCTTTTCCACTGGCATACAGGAACCAAGCTGTACCCTTAAGAGAGCCCAGTTATAGCGCGGTTCCGGCTCGCTTGGCGTTTCCACTGGCATACAGGAACCGAGCTGTACCCTTAAGAGAGCCCAGTTATAGCGCGGTTCCGGCTCGCTTGGCGTTTCCACTGCAAAAGGGTCGCCTCAGTAAAGGTGTTGCCGGGTTTGGAGAGTGACAGTGACGTAAAACCGAAGAGACGCTAATTTACTCGTCCCACGGTGTACGTCTTGGTTAACGATGTGCTAATTTCCGCTAGCACATCTGTGAAAATTAGCATTCGCTTGCGTAAATTTGCATCACAAATACATTCTATTCAGCTGTTCTATAGTACTTTTTTAAGTAGGTGCTTGGAAACTTTCGAGTTCCTAGTTATTAGGAATGCATCAAAACATCGCGACATGCCATAATATTAATAATGAATAATATATAGATTATGCCCTTGTTCCTTCAGATAATCCCCGCATATAGGCACAGATCACCGGTGCATTTCGACCAATCAGGTGGTGGGGACCCAACCAGCTCGGTCCGGTCATGCATTTGGCCCTGCTAGTAAGCAGGGTGGTGTCAGCGCAGGTACGACTCAGGCACGGCTCGGGTACGGCTTGCATAATTTACAATGGGAAACTGCTGGTTCATAGTGTGGCTGGGTTCTTAGTGGCAGTGGAAAAGCGCCAACGGGCCAGGGTCCGATTTGAACCCATGACTCTGGGGTGTGAGGCGACCCTCACCCACCCTTTTGCCCATCATACTATTTAGGTACCTGTACAACCTGCTGAAGACCCCACCTTTAATCACCTTCTCATCCTCACAGCGGTGCCTGTTTGTGCTGCAGTTCTATCGTCTCTCTTTGTTTCTTTCTCTAGCGGCGCGCTCGTCTTTTTTATCATTATCGGTGTTATTACGAAATAATTATAATAATAGATTAAGTGTCACTGGTGCTTTTTCGCGCTCCCCCTATGAGTCCAGCGGGGTCGGTTTGCCGTACCGGGGTCCGAGTAACGGGGAACACACCGCCGGCATGTTAATCAGCTAATGCTCTTTTAGCAGTTTAAACGTGACCCTCCGTTGCCGCCGGTAACGGGACTTGCGGGGGCCGTGCGGAGCGGAGCATTCGGCCGGTTAATGGAGCGGGGATTACGCTCCGGCAAAGGAGCGCTTTCGGCTGGAATCCCAAATCCCTGTTCCGCTCCCTGGCCTGACAGTCAGCCGGGGGAGTAAAACGCCTTCTTTGAAAGTGCTGTTCTGAAGTTCGTTATTGTTCTGGCTCGAACTGGTTCCCCTTCGCTTTGAAAAGAGGCCGGCTTTCATTTTGATGGCTTTGTGTGCCCGCGCGTGCGTACGGGCGCCCACCGCCAAGACGACCGCGCCTTTGGCTCCCGCCACCCTGCCTCAGCATTTCTGTGGTTAGAAAACACGAACCCTACATTTTCAGCAATTTTTTTTTTTGTCCCAAGTTTCTTTCACATTGCTTAAACTCTGTGCCACAGAAATTCCCTCTTTTCCTATTTTTTTCCCTTTACTTTTTCTGAAAGCAGAAAGACAGGCTGGGGAGGGTTTAAAGACACCCCCAGCCCCCGCTGTGCTTCTTCATTTAGGGGAGAGCTTGTGTCCTGGTGTCTAATTGACACAGAATGGATTGAAGCAGTGATGGACCTTCCCACATGCCTCCAAAGCAGCTGCAGCGAGAATCTGTGAACTTAATCACCCTGTGACGCTGCCTCCCCCACACCCTCTTTGACGCAAGACAGATTTCTTTCCTTCGGTGTCATAATGACTTTGGCAGCAGAAATCGCAGTGAGGACGAAGCAGCTGCAAGTCGCTGACGGGCACAGTGCAGTGCCCAGGGTGGTCTGCACCCACAGCCGCGTCGGGGACTCCCACGCCAGCCAGCCGGGTCTGCATAACTGCCATCCGCTCCTCATCACCCGAACATCTACTGCCACTCAAAAGGAATCTGATTGGTTTGAGCAGCATCCAATAGTCATGGCCGGTACGTCTGTATTCAAATGAGCCCAGTCATGATTTTGAAATGTTACACCAGCATGTGTATCTTAGCAAATCAAGAGTTAGGAAATTACATTTTCCTGATAATATCAGTAATCAAAACTGATTTCCTGCATATCTTTTCCAAAGCTAGAGATTGACCATTGGAGAGATGGCAATCTGGCACAACATGGCCGCCCCGCCAGAGGTCGTTATTTCTGCGCGCTGTTCATAAAGACCGCATGCAAACTGTGCTCCTGTGATTCCCTGCCCTTGGGGGATGCTCTCGCCCCTTTGTGTCCTCCGTCACCCGATCCCCTGCGGTACCCCGCTTCCCCACCCATAAAGCGACAGCTGTCAGCGCCTTTCCGCTTTCTCATACCAACTGACGTGTTTGATCGTGAAATAAAGCTCCTCTGGATGAGGTGTGACCTCAGGAACGTCGGGCACCTTGGCTACCAGCATCATGTTTTCTTCTTATTCCCGAACTTGACATGAAATGATGTTTCACACGTCACTGAGGCGAGAGGCAGTCTTTGCGCTCCACCTAGTTTCTTGCAGCCGGTAAAGGGTGGGGTGGGGGGGGGGTACCTTATGAAATTGCTTTGTTTGCACTACGTACCCATCCATCCAGTCATCCATCCACCATTCAGTCATCTATCCATCCATCCACCATTCAGTCATCTATCCATCCATCCAGTCATCCATCCATCATTCAGTCATCTATCCATCCATCCAACCATTCAGTCATCTATCCAGCCATCCAGTCATCCATCCACCATTCAGTCATCTATCCATCCATCCAGTCATCCATCCAGCATTCAGTCATCTATCCATCCATCCATCCTCATTCAGTCATCCATCCATCCATCCATCCACCATTCAGTCATCTATCCATCCACCCATCCATCCTCCCACCTATCAGTCGTCCTTAACCGGGCCTGACCCCTTTCCTAGTAAACACAAGGCAGGAGACCCCCTGGATGAGCTGCCAGACGATGAACCCCATTGGGTAATTTAATTATTAATTTAAAAGCAAGGCGTGTAATGTTTTTGCCCATTTAATGAATTAATTAATCACTGGTTCTATCAAAGAGTCTCTGATATTCACTTTTGAAATATTCAAGTAACAGGAACTTATGCTTCTGTGAGAAGATGTTCTTCAGAAGACCTACTGAAAGCAGAGAGATCTTCATCCATCCCTTCCCTTTGTACTCAGCAGGCTCTCGCTCTTCAGAGTATTTCAGGTGAGGCTGGCTGTAGACAGCAGCCTCCACACCCCCAGTCGCCACTTTCTACTGTACGATGCTCACATGTCATTTTTGGTCCATGTGCCAAAACTCTACAAAGAATCCTGTGACTAATGTTCTTGATGTGTCAGTTGATTTTTTTTATATCAGGGAAACGGTTGAGTTTTGGGTAACGATGAATGTCTGAATGTGTTAATTATCGAAAATGACATGTTAATAACGGTAAAATACAGACCCGGTAGTGCTGTCAGTGATAAACTTCATTTTAGTAAGGTGGTGGGCTTTGCTCTGATTTAACCGCAGTTTGGTTAACAGGCTAGTGGTGAATTGGGCTTAATCGGGTCTTCGGTGAGTTCGTTTCTCCCTGCTGTGTTTTTTATGGACGTGCGGGATGGAGGAGATGAAGTTCTGGGAAATGCAGAGGCTTCTCTCAGGGAGCCGGTGACATTTCGGCAAATGTTTACGGTGGCCAGCTGTGACCGGATGTCCGAGCGGCTGAGGTGCAGGGGGGCAGGAGCGGGAAGGGGGCAGGAGCGGGAGGTGGCAGGAGCGGGAGGGGGCCTGTCATTGAGCGGATGTGGATTAGGAAGCGTCGGGTCACATCCACGGTAAACCCCCCCACAGCCACCCAGCGGTGGAGGTCCCCCCAAACAGGATGTCTAGATGGCACAAGGCCGAGATGATAAGGACCGGATATCGCGACTTCCATGCTACTCGCGTAAGTGACTTCGGTGCTCATCTCACCCCGAGGCGCCGTTCTCGAATCCGGCTGACTGCAGATTTGCAGCTCGAAAGCCCTCCGGGGGTAGCCAAAACGGGAAGGAACACAAAAAAAAAAACTTCAGGGCACGAGCAATAACACCAAGGCAGACAGCCTAGTGGGCTGAAGGACCCTTCCCCCCGGTGACGGGAAGGGTGACAGATCGTTTGTTTGTTACCATGTGTGTGTTTGTGTTCTTTCTAGAATAAGGATCAGGAGAGATTTTAGACTAGGAGGACATAAAAAAAAAAACTTATCAGCTGGGAAAATCACTGGCTGTCCGTGTGACATTTAGGAGGTGAGGCATCCAGTTGGCAGCACGTTATCATCATCATCGCCATCATCGCAGCGAAAGCTGGCTCACTGCTGACGAAGTTCGACAAAGTTAAACATTTTTGAATCTGTTATGCGTACAAATTCCGGACATACTCAGTGAAGTCTGAGAGCATCCTCTTTGGTGCCAGGACAGCGCGGAGCTTGAAATTGAGGACAGCGCACGGAAGTTCACGTAACAGGCGAGGATCACAGGAACGTGCCGACAGCTTGTGTCTGGACTAGACGTCCAGCCAAAAAGGGACGTAAGTGAAAAAAAAAATTGGCGAGATGAGGTCGAGCTGAACTGAAAAAAGCGTGTGTGCATGCATGCGTGCGTGTGTGTGGTCGGGTGATTTTATCAACAGCTATTTCAGCACATAGTCATAACTTGGCTGGATTTGTAGTTCATGGGGAATTTACCCCAGACTGCAGACTTATATAAAAACAAAGTCAAAGAGCGCATCAAAACATTGCACGGTGCCTCTGCTGTCACTTCCAAATAAACAGATAGCCTATACAGAACATCACGTGAGTTCCGTGTAATATGTGCCTCGCAGAATTTTCTAGTTACAGACCATATGAAAAACAGCGTTTAACATGTCGATCGCGGTTCCAAACGACGTCACTGGCGTTTTGTTTAGTGCGCATAAATTTAATCACTACATTTTAATGTCCGATATTTATTTAATTTGGCTCTGCAGATTAAAAAAGCAGCCTAAATTGCTATCCGTTCATCTGCCCATTCATCTTCCACACCGCTTATCTATATCACAGGGTCACGGGGAATAAATGTAGCCTAATCAGAAAAACAATTTCACATTAACTTGAAAATTTATCTCTATCGTATAGTTTATTGCTATAGCGTTATGACTGTAGCATGTAATATTTAAGTATTCATTGAAATACATCTGTCACGTGGCATATTTTTTGCAGAAATGACAGGGGGCAGCTGAATTTCACCTGTGGCTTCAGATATATATTTTTCCCCGCAGAATTTGGGTCAGAAAACTTTGCGATTGTAAATAGGCTACATTTCTCAAAAATAACAAATTCGTCTTTATTGCAGGTAGCCTGGTTGGTGGTGTACCGCGTGTTATTAAGACCCACCGACTGCAGGAGTCTGCAGGTATCTTTCCTGCTGGAGATCAAGGGAAACAATATGAAACATATCAGAGGAGAGCACTTCAATAGAAAGCGAGCGGAGGGAATATTTCAGCTCGTCTGGAAACCTGAGGCATCTCATTTGAGTGGGGGGTTTGTGGTGCAGCTATAGACTGTAACAAAAGGAGGCAGATTCATTATCCTCGGAACCGTCCGTCTTTCATCAGGTATTCTGTGTCTAAGCCGCACAGTCCTCAGACTGGTCTTTATGGTTCTAGCGACTTTCCAGGCATCAGGAAGACACGATTCAAATACTTTAAGGATTTTATTTTGCTGCTGTGTTAGCTGAGCTTTAAAGATTCGTAATCTGCGGCAGGATGACTTTATCATACCAAAAGGCTGCTGTACTTTCCTTTAGGGGATTGCATTGTTGGCTATTATTATTGGGCTTTTTGTACAATGATGTTTTATGATGAAGGTATTGGTCGAATAATATGAATGTGTTGTTATGGAAAGTTTTACCGGAATGTTCTGAGGCTGCGTGGTGATTGTTGAGACCCAGATGAGATCTGCTCCTGGCCCACCGAATCCCAACATGCATGTTGTTGTAAGCAGGGCTGTCAGCTCCGCTTGTGAAGTTCCCTGATCCGGCCGCTGACCCGGCTTTCGTCTGGGCTGCTAATCTGTGTGTTTTACATGCCATCGGGTCCTTGCTCCTGCTCCCTGCCTTCCACGACATGAGTGAATAATCTTAAGTATTCCGAGTAGAGAAACGCGGTTTGATTATGAAATCACAGAAAATGTCAAGCTTCCGCTTCCCCTTCGGAGAAAGTGCTCTATTTTTATTCTAATCAACAACAAAAAACCCCAAGAAATTAAGCCTGAAAAACAAAAGCGTCACTGCATGCAAATTCAAGCAGGTCGCGCGTTTGCGTAACTGGTGCGCGGCTCGTTCCGCCGCCGTGACTGCAACCGTATCGGTACTTTACTGACATTGAGCCCGATGAACTTAAAGGGTCATTAGCGACGGACAGGGAAATGAGGCTCTTTCATTTGCATTAGCCGAGAACTGCAGAGTAATTGAGGCGGCGCCTTTCAAGTTCACTGGGAGACTCTCTCTTCGCTTCATTTAAGGACTGTTTATCTGGCTGCTTAATAAGGTTGTAAAAAAACATTAATGGATATCGATTGCTTGAATTTTGGCGCTTTATCCCAAAGTAGAGTGTTTATGGCAACCTTGTAATGAGTTCTTCTGCACTGTCATTACGATTTATGAAGGAAGGTTTCAGGGGATTGTGAATAATGAAACTGTACCGCTGCATTTTGATAAACTTTAAAGTGTTCCTGATGCTTCGTATGGCTGCTTAGATGCTGGTGCTGATTATATACTGTCATAAGTAAATTTGAAGTATAATTCAGGTTATTAATGTCATTGTCCTGACAGGTCATTTTTACTTTTGTGTCACCCGAATTTCATTGTCTGCCGCATAAACCTTTCGGCCACATTTGTGTGCAGGGTTTGTCAGAATCATCTTATGCAGTCGCACCAAATTATTCAACATTATTAGTCAGAGAAATCTAGGCTGGAAGGCATCCATTTTTGGTGGTATAAGCGTAAGCAGATATGAGTGATATGAGCGCCTGAAGTTGTTTATCCGTCTCTGCCTTGAGAGCAGGACCGCAAACGCCTTAACACGAGTAGCCATAAATCGAGAGTTATTGTTGTTTTCACAGCTCATTTTACTGAAATATCTTATAATCAACACTCGTCGCGCTCGCGGTAAATGCAGATGCTTGCATTTTTTTGCTTGTCCTAGAGTGAAAAGATGGAAAAACAAGTCATCCTTGCCGGGGACCGTGTTATTGAGGCCGACTCCGCGGTGGCTTTTGCAGAAGCTGATTAAACGCATGCAGGCGATGGGGGCATGCAGAGGGAGTCACTCCTAAGGGTCAGGGGGTGAAAGGGCCGCCCGCCGCTGCTCCTCTCCGCTTCGAGGGAAGGTCATAGCGTGCAAAGTAACGCAAGTTCTGTCCTTCCAGCGATAAACAGGAGAGATGTGTGAGGTAGTGGGACTGGCTTCCCGTGAGATTCTCCTCTAATAACCTCTTCTAGACCTCTCACCTTCCTGTTTAAAACATGCGCGCTGTTTTGGGTTTGATACGCGTCTTGTATATAAAAAAAACAACAGAACTAAAAAGGAAATAAGGGACGGGGGAGCAATTATAAATATATATTTCCCCAGAATACCCCCCCCCCCCCCGTGTAATTTGACCATTTCAGCTAAGTTTGGTTGTTTTATACTATATTAGTGTCTTTGGGTCCTCGCTCTCCTGTATTCCTCATTCCTTTGCTGTTCCTTCAAGGTTATCGGCAAGTGGAAAAGGTGTGTTGTGAATATAATCTGACTGGTGCCTTTGTCCCAGATCGCGGCTAAAAGCAACCCGGGGTAATGATGAAAATCGCGCCATTAAACATTAATCCTTGGCCGCTGGCTGTTCTTTAGCGAGCGTTTAATTGCTTTTGTAGCCAGGGCTGGTTTAACCGGTGCTGCAGATTCAACATGTCAGCCTGTCGACTGCTAAAAAAAAAAAAAAGTAACATTTCCAATTTGTCTGATAACCCGACCCAAACGCACGACGCTGGTCTTGATGGGCTGTATGTGGAAGTTTTGGAGCTCGGTGTTCATCTCCGGTGAAATCTTATGACTCACAGAGCAGATGGGGGCTCACGGCGATCCCTTGTATTGTCTGGCAGGAAGGTGGATTTAGGCAGAATTAATGGCGAGTCGGAATATCTCAGCGGTGTTTCGGACCGGCTCAGAGGGAGCGGCAGCTCATTCGGTTCCGGTCTGATGGTCCCAGCGGTAGTCACACTGGTCACCAGTCGGGTTTTTTTTTTGTTCTTGGAGGGATAGAGGTCTGTAACACGCCCCAAAACACACGCCCAGGTTTTCCTGCATGTTGACCTTGTATTTTCCTGTGCCTTTAGTTGCAGTGCACTGCTGTTGAACCATAAATGAGGTCTGATTTTTGGCACAGCAGTAGTACTTCTGACCTCGCACATCCAGGGTTGTGGGTTTGCTTCCCGCCCTCGCCCCGTGTGTCGTGTCTGTGACCATGTGGGTCTCCTCTGAGTTCTCCTGGTTTCCTTCCACAGCTTTAAGCCGTGTGGTTCAGGCGATGAACTGGACCCGCGATGAGCTGGCATCCTGCCCTGGGTCACACTCAGACTGATTCTGTAGGCTCAGCGTGACCCTTCATTGGATAAGCAGATGAATTATTTTGACCATAAATGGCAAAGGAGAAGTCTGCTATGGCCACATATAGTTAATTAAACAGCAGTACACTCACTCTGACTGCTTCTTCTGTTTGCGAGTTATCCGCCACAATGATGTATATTTCCCAGCAAACCTTTTTCTCCTCCATAAATCTCTCGGGTCTTTTGTCTCGTAGCCGCTGGGAATTTAAAAGCGCCGCAGAGAAAGAGAAGCTAGGTTTGAGTCCGACAGTCCGCAATGAGTTCTGACATGTGGGTTAATACTTCATTGTTGCTCTTTTTCAGAGGAACGGCGAGTTTGCTTTCAAGTTGATCAATTGTGTATTATTTTCACCTAAGTGACAATGATTTGTCTGTTTTTTATAGCAGATTGTGTTGAATCCTTCCATTTCCTTTGTAAAATTAAGATTTATGGGCTTCATACATAATAAATTAACATCACACTGCAGGAAAATGGGAATAACTAACCCCTTACTGATACGAGCCTGTCACCTATTTACAATACAACAGGCAGTCCCATCCATCACCGCGATATGAGGCACATTCGGCCAGAATGAGGACGACAATGCGTCTCCATTTACATTCGCTTCTCGTCTCCAGCCCACGTTGCCATGGCCGATGCAGCGCGTAGCTACGCTTCTGTGTCCGGAATAGTCTCCTTAAGCACCAGGTGGTCATTTCTCACTGTGAGTGTTCGCCTGTCAGGACCGGGGGCCGCTAGCGAGCCGGGCGGCTCGTACAAGTGAGGACTAAGGCTTCGAGTTTCAAGTCGTATTGTCACGTGTGTTCGGTGCGGTACAATGACGTTTGCGCGCCACAATAGCGGGGGAGGGACGAGATGCATCATGGGATATGACAACCAGTAGTGCGAAACAAGACAAACACTAGTGTAAATAAAAGACAAGACAGTGCAATATAAGAACACGTGAACAATAAATATGTTATGAATAGGATGTAATGGGGATAAGCATGTGCAAATAAACACAGAAGAACTAAAATACTGATGAAGTGCAAAAGTGTGATGTTAACTGTGTGCGATAAAATGCAGCGGACGGGGAGATGCAGGTCGCCGATTATTCAGTGACCGGATGGCTTGGGGACAAAGGCTGTCCCCGAGCTGGATGGTGTGGGTGGTGATGCACCGATAGAGCTTACCAGAGGGCAGGGGTGTGAAGAGGCGGTGAGCTGGGAAGCCAGCGTCCCCGATGACGGGCTCGGCCCAGTCCTGGCAGCGGGAGGGGTAGATGGGTTGCGGATGAGGCGGATCTGTGCCAACCGCCTGGGTTGGGGGCGATGATGTCAGTGGTAAGTAGCATCTCGTGCTCTTTCCCACCCTCCGAGTCGGACGTCGGAGAGGAATCGCACCCGGGGTCAGGCTTTCACTCTCCCTGAATGTGGAAATTTGAAATTGAGCTTTATTTGCCATTTGTACGAGTACAGGTACGTCGGAACGTGTCGGTGTCTGCATGCCATCTTGTTCTCCTTTTTAAAGACGTAAGACATACGGAGGTGAGAGTAAAAGCTTGGGGTCGGAGCAAAGGCTCAGCTATTTATCCGGTGACCCTGGGGCATTTTTGGGGCCTCGCTCAAGGGCCCAGTGGAAATGTGGGTCAAATTAAGGACCTTCCGATCACAGGTCTAGCCTGCTGAGCCACGCGCCTCCCTCTGTCATGTCACAGTTGATAAAATGCAGGGAATATAGAAGAGGGATTTGTTACCTGGGCGGCGCTCGGCCGGTTTGGGGCCTTAGCGGGTGGGAGGCACAGAGGGCAGGCTCCTGGATTTTCACTGGAGGGTGGCACGGGGAAGGGGAAAGCGGTAATGCTGCCGATATCCTCGATAATCCACGGAAATGGGGGGAAAAATAAAAATATTCCTGCAGTATCAGCAAGAATGGGGATGGTCTTTACGGTATTCCTGCAGGGATGGTAATAAAATGTATGGTAACACCATGGTAACCAAGCAGGGATGGGGATAGATATCACAGATAGATAGCACTGTGTGTTTGGTGACCTAGTTGAAGGTTTGCGTAGTTTGCTGTGTGATTCTGAAATGCCACACTTGGCATGTGTGTCTGCATGCATGTGCAATGTCTGCATGTGTGTGTGCATGCATGTGCAAGTGTCTGCGTGTGTGCATGTGTGTCTATGTGTGTGTGCATGCATGTGCAAGTGTGCGTGTGTGCATGTGTGTCTGTATGTGTGTCTGCATGCACGTGCAAGTGTCTGTGTGTGCATGTGTGTGTGCATGCATATGCAAGTGTCTGCATGTTTGTCTGTATGTGCGTGTGTGCATGCATGTCTGTGTGTGCATGCATGTGTGTGTGTGTGTGTGCATGCATGTCTCCATGTGTGTGTGCAAGCATGTGCCTTGACAGCAATGTTGTCTTTTAATGGTACCAGGGATTATTAAGTAATACCAGCAGAATTTCTTGTAAATGAAATATAATTGGCCATCGGTGGACTGACAAGGGGTTACCTCGCGGGCTGCGTGTTCAGCACCCCCCAGCTCTGCATGCGTGTGGTTTAACAATGTCCTCGTGCGTTTTTTTTCTTGCGATTCAGTTTCCTCCCCAACACATGCAATAAGGCTAATTGGCGTCGCTGCATCTCTCTCGTGTGTTGTGGCTGTGGGCGTCTATATTTGTGAGCCATGCGAACGGCTGGCATCCCATCCAGAGTGTCCGCCGCCATATTCCCTATGCTTCCTGGATGGCTACGGACTCACCATGACCCTGTACTGGATAACCAGTTACAGAAGATGGATGAAATGCGCCTGATCTGTGCAGTGTTTCTCTGGCCCGTAATAGCACGAGGCTTGTTTAGACAGTCCTGAAAGCTGTTAATCGCCCAAGTGTCTTATGGGAAGGGTCAAGTGTGCCGGAGAGGAAGCCGCTACGGACGCTAAGCCGGCATTCAAGCTGAGGAGATGAAGAGAGGCTGCGTTTAAAGGGACAGACGAATCACGTTACGTGTATTTGCTGTATGAGAAGCCTTTTTGTGTCAAAAACAGAAACACGGAGGTGGACCGCCGTCTGAGTGGAGCTGGATTTAAAGCGTGACTGCTGTTAGCGATCCACTTCCTTGCTGACGCAGGTCCGCTAGCCCTAATCAGCGGACAGGGGAAGTGAGCTGTACCGCTGTAATTGAATTATAACATTCCTAACATGATTAAACGTAGCGGCATTTGTAGGGGAGGCGGGTTAAAAAGAAACAAATTACAATCCAGTGTGCGGTGGGTGTAGCTGGGACTTGGACCGTTACGTTGGTATCCGCGGGAACTATTTATCTCCTCGTTTTTGTCTGTGTGCTCACTGATCTGTATAAACGGTTGTGTTACCATCCGGCCAGGCTGTGTTGTAGTGCGTAGCACTAATTTTATTGCTTAGCGGGCTGTTTTTTTGCCTGTCTGTATCGCTGGATAATTAACTTGAGTGTGAAGGTTAGGTGCTTTTCTCAAGGGTAGCTGTGCTGGGTTCCCACTGGGGCTTCAGCCAATAACCTTCAAAATATTACTGCACGCCTTCAACCACTCCGCCCCCCTGCTGGACATTGCCGGCAGTACACTTTGTCCCGTACGCGCACCCTTTACCCAGAAGCCTTCGACGTGCCTGACATGCTTGAAGGATAGCGTCTGACCCGTGCCTGTGCGTGAGGGTGTGTGTAGGTGTTTCTGTTCACCTTACCCGCACGGGAAGGATGCTCAAGTGCTGGCTGTCCTCCCACTTGACTATTCAGGTGTCTAATGAGCTTAATCCTCTAAAAACGTCCTTTAAAAAGTAAAAAAAAACAGCTGTGTTTAAAGCCAGGGTGTAAAAATCCAGGTTCTAGGTTCTCCTGTAATGATGAAATGCATTTCATATTTAAAAGATCTCAGAAACTACAGACCTATTTTCTACACATAATGAGCTCTAACTGTGATGTAATTCATATGAAAGAGCGTGGCTTCATGGTGCACAGAGGTGCTGTACTAAGGTAACATTCACATTAGCTGTCGATAAAGTGCGGGGGGGAAAAAAAACAGAAAGCACTTAAAATTAGTGTGAAAGGTTACAGGTGAAAGTCATTTTCAAGAGTCGGGTGTAATTTTCTAATGCAGGAAGCGTATCGATTAAATGGAAAGGAACATTATTATTTTGTCCCGCTTAACGATTATCCCCGACCCTATGCCGGATAAACGGTGGGAAGGTGGATGTGGGGGATTATGTTATCACAGGTTTGTTTCGGTACTCTGTTCAGAGCTGACTGCTGTGTCTCGATCAGCCGCTTCCTCTCTCGGCAACTCCCAGATGCATGCGACCAACACAACAGAGGATACAAGAGTAGATTCATTAATACATCCCCCCCACCCCCCCAAGGGCCACAGTAGATGACGTTAGCATCTCACCAGCTGAGATTAGTGGCATGTCTAACAGTTTGTGTACAAACAGTTTCTTTCAGATCATTATCTTTTCTTAACATTTGGTACAGTGCTAGCATTTGGACAGTAATTGCAGAATATCCTCAGCTAGTTCTGAGTCAGTGTGTGACACGCTGGTCACCTAAAACTCTGGCATCACAGTGCAACAGGCAGCTTTGGCAGGTGAGTTAAAGATGGAGGAGAGGAACTAGCACCTGGTACAAAGAGGGGCGACGTGAAGCTGGGGATGAGCACGTTGATGATTCTTGATTAATTTCTTAGCTTGTTAGCATTAGCGTGATTCATCGTTAATTTATGTTTGTCTCTTAGCTCTACCGTGACTCATGGTTAATTTATGTTAGCCTGTTAGCATCACCGTGGTTCATGGTTGAGTTATGTTAGCCTGTTAGCATTAGCATGATTCATTGTTAATTTATGTTGGTCTGTTAGCTCTACCGTGACTCATGGTTAATTTATGTTAGCCTGTTAGCATCACCGTGGTTCATGGTTGAGTTATGTTAGC
>JAODLC010000052.1:2556965-2585509 GCA_026781145.1 Hippopotamyrus pictus | reverse complement strand
ATAAATCTGTATTACAATTTGCTGCGCTTGCAGTGTTCCGGATGAAACATATGTACATAACGAAGATTGTAGTCTTGAGACGGACCAAATCATTTTATCATAATGCCCATCTCCCCAACACGACCATCGCACGTGTGCCCATTGTGATGTCAAAATGCCCATCTCCCCAACACGACCATCGCACGTGTGCCCATTGTGATGTCATAATGCCCATCTCCGCTGCCCGGGCAAACCCGGTCCCCCCAATAGTGAAACTCCTTCCCATGGCACTGCCCTAAAAGTGCATGTGCAGGGCCTGGGTGCTAATAGCCCTCCCCCCCCCCATTTACATTGGGTCTGAGTCATGTCAGTCTTAATTCATGTAATGCAGATTTCCCAACTGTGTGTGTAATTTTAATAGTGCGTGGATATACAGGAATCATGTTTCCCTTTAAGGTCCCCCCTCCATTTACTGTAACGCCCTCACCCCCTCGAGCCCCGCCATGGACAAGCATCCCGTCCTCGACCACCCCCCGCCTAGAGCCCTGTGCTGCCTGGAACAGGCTCCTGCATGATTTTCAATATTATTTTAACATTTTGGCAATAATAATAAAAAAAATTGAAGAAATAAAAATGACCCGCCCTGGGCGAAATGCTTTCCTCTCCCCCACTGCCAGGGTCCCGACGGCTGAGCTCTTGAACGCTGCTTTCTGCACTCTGCCCCTCCGTCTTCTCAGCGTTGCGATTCACTAGGTCTGAAAGGCTGGGAGTACGGCTGCCACTGAAGTCGAAGCGGGAGCGGGCTGTGTAGGGCGGCGCGTGGTTTAACACCTATCGATCCATACGCTGGGTGCAGACTGTAGATGAGCAGGTGTGACAAATACGCCGCATGGTGCAGTGCTTTGGACCTCTGGGCACTACGCAGTGCTGCACCGAATAATCGGGATATTCGTGAATACGTGTATTTGAGATGTTCAAAAATAAATATGATTTGAGAAGAAAAATCTGCACTTCAATAACTGGTAAATACCTGGAAAATACCTGTGCAGTTCATATTTTGACCATGGTGCCAGTACGACTCTTCGCACAGGTAACAAACGCATAACATACAAGTAAGTAAAAGACGGCAGTTATGAGCATTTGCTAGAGAGTGCCCAAGAAGCCACTATGCATGGGAGCATTTTCAAAAAAGTCGCCAGCAGTGACGTTGCGCAAGACCCGAATATTCAAATAATCGAGGCAGGGAAAAATCAGCCGAATAATCGAATATGAAAATGTTCGTTGGTTGCAGCCCTAGTACAACACCTTCACTGATGCTTTGTGGTAATGGAATGGCGTTTATTCTGGCCAATGAATGAAGGAACGCTGTCCCCGCCTCCCCTTTGCTCCAGGCCAATGAGAACAGTCTGCTGAGTGCCCAGCTGAAAGGCTTCCCTCTCTTCCTGCACTCGAACCTGGGCCTGAGCGACTGCAGCGTCAACCCCAAGTCACCCCTGCTGTACATCACCAAGGCCAGGGCCGCTGAGCGCGGACAATTGCCGGGCGACGACTGGACCGTCTTCCAGTCCAACCACTCCACCTACGAACCGGTGCTGGTGGCCCGGGCCAAGTCACCGGAGTCCCCCCCGGGGGTGGGCGCGAGCCCCACCCTGCACGCCACCGTGGTGCAGGACCTGGGCCTTCACGACGGCATCCAGCGCGTCCTCTTCGGCAATAGTCTCAACTTCTGGCTGCACAAGCTGGTCTTCGTGGACGCCGTGTCCTTCCTGACAGGGAAGAGTCTGTCGTTGTCCCTCGACCGCTACCTGCTGGTGGATATCGACGACATCTTCGTGGGCAAGGAGGGCACGCGCATGAAGGTGTCCGACGTCGAGGTACACGCTCGCCGATACGTCTCGCCGTTGCTTCCGTCAAGTGAAAGCGATCAAACATGGTTTCCACTATTGCAACAGAATAGATTAATACCTGCTACCACTCAATAGCAGACTCCATTACGAATGCTTGTGGTGGATCACCATGACAACACAACTAATTAACTGATTATTACGATGTGAATAAGTAGTTGAGGCCAGTGTGAGTTGGACGGAAATGGGGCAGGTGACAGCTTTCTGCTGTACTCGTCTTCCTCTGATCCATCACTTTGAGTGTCTTGAGAACAGACGCATGTTCTTTTATGCCGATCAGGGATACAGAAACCCGTTCACTATATATATATATATCTTTTGATCAACAGTTGTCTCGACTAGCAGAATTATCTGTCAGCAAAATCAGCGGAGTTTCAAGCTCACTCTAAACTTTCTTTTCCCCGAGCGGCTGCCCAACAGGATTTTACACCACCCGAGAGCATGAATATTTCAGAGGCACAAAACTTTCTTTCCGCTTTTGATTTTTAACAACCTGACGCTAATAATTCAGGAGGATGGGAATAGAACATGAAAGAAAAAAAAAAAAAACAAAACATAAAAATCCGGCGACAGTCGACCGGCGTTACACATGACTCATGAAAGGAACTGAAAATCAAGACGGGGGGGGTGGGGGGGGGGAACAGGGCTTCATGTTCAGGTGAAAATGAACAGGCAGACTGGGAACAGAAATAGGCGCCACTGGGGATTGACAGGGGATTTGTTACCTTAGCTACACAGGAATGGTGTAAGTGCCTCTTTATATGATGTCACTGACCCCCCGCCCCCCTCCGTCCCTAAAGGCCCTACTTCAGACCCAGAATGACCTCCGGGATTACGTGCCTAATTTCACCTTCAATCTGGGCTACTCAGGGAAGTTCTTTCATGCTGGTGAGTGACGGGGCCGTCTGGGAACCGCTTTCGTATTACAGCTCGTATTATACGTTACTATTAAGGTACGGAAACGCTCCGAGTGGCCAGTTTTCCGGATGTTCCCAGAACGTTGTCCCTCTACTATAACTACTACTATAACACTTTTCTAAACTATTTTTCAACATTAATTGCGTTAAAAGGATGTGAAGGTAATAATGTTACGGTGTTGACATACAGTAAGACGGTTCTCTACCGTCGCATAACCTTCATTAAAGTTCGGGGAATGTTCTCTAATAGCTGAGACAATCCCTCTGCCTGCCAGTTTCGAGTCCCTTCTGTATTTGGAGCAGAGTGCGGTGTCTTGTGCGGGATATCTGGAACATCTGATGGTTCAACACGCGGAAGAATAATGAACGTGAGAACGCGGTATATATAAGGCCATAAAGTGATTTTCGTCGTCGCATAATTAGTAGGAATCGGAATATTTGAGCGCAAATGTGTGACGAAGTCTCTGACTTTTCTACGCATCACGGTTCAGATGCCGAACAGCTGTTGGGAATAAGATGTAAAATAAGCAACGGCAGCTGCCATATATGTGCGTATGATATGACAGCGTTACCTGCTTGTGTGCGTGTGGTGCGTGGTGACACCCAGGCACCGGCGAGGAGGACCTGGGGGACGACCTGCTCCTGTCCTACGCCGGCCAGTTCTGGTGGTTTCCCCACATGTGGAGCCACATGCAGCCGCACCTCTTCCACAACCAGACCGTGCTGGCCGAGCAGATGCTGCTCAATAAGAGGTTTGCCACAGTAAGTGGGCGTGTCTCTGTGCTGGGGGGGGCGGGGCGAGGGCTCCCTCAGCCAATCAGTGTCCTCCAAGCTTGTTTGAACTTCCTGCTGAGAAAAAAAATACAACCATATTACAAAATAATCGGTGCAGAAGGAGCATGACTTAGGTTCACGTCGTATTCCTCTACCCCCTTCCATAGGAGCATGGCATCCCCACCAACATGGGCTACGCTGTGGCCCCGCACCATTCGGGGGTGTACCCTGTTCACGTGCAGCTGTATGACGCCTGGAAGAAGGTGTGGGGTATCAGGGTGACCAGCACGGAGGAGTACCCACACCTCAAACCTGCACGCTTCCGGCGTGGGTTCATCCACAGAGGCCTCAGCGTAAGGAGGCCCGAGCCTCTCTGGGCGAATCCCGCAGAACTAGCCAGGAAGAAGAATTATTACCAGGCCGTATCGGCCAACAGCTGCAAACTCATTTGTTCCATATGTTGATACGTTGTTTCGAATCATAACCTTGACAAAAACAAGTGCTTCATTTAAACCTATCAGAATCCAGTAGAGTAGAATAGAATGTTTATTGTCACAGTGCATTTCCATTACAATGAAATCTCCCGTGCTTGAAATGTCATTCTTGTGTTTCTATAATGATGCCAGCAGTGACCATTTCACATGTTTAGAGGGACTTTCTGGGACTTCTGACATTTTTACCTGCAACCTTTCACCAACAGATTGTAGGGGGTGGAGCTTTTTAAACATCTGACCATCAGGCAATTTACTCAGCCGTGCAAACCACAATTCAGACAGGCTTTCAGATTTCTCATAAGCTTGGACCTCCACAGATTGCATCGCTGTAATAAAGACCGCATATCCTGGGCCGACGTACAGTATCTGCCCTGCGATCGAAAACGGGGATGTAGGGATCCACTTCTGATGTTCTAAGCTCACATATCCGCTAACACCAAAGTCCTGAGAGGTGCGAGCTGCCATAGAGCGAGGATTGAGCAGCTGTGGCGGTCTAAGAGACGAGGCAGCTGGAGAAAGAAAACGGGAGAAGGGACTGCAGATGCAAAGCATGTCGCTTTGCGAGTGTGTTCAGATCCCGAGTTTTTGGGCAACACTTTCTGAATGTTGGGTGTTTCTTGGCCTTTGTGAGACTTGTTGGCACTGCTTACCGTAAGGCTTGGTGCCCCCCCCCTGTTCTGCAGGTGCTGCCCAGGCAGACATGCGGACTCTTCACCCACACCATCTTCCACAGCGAGTACCCGGGGGGGCCAAAGGAGCTGGACCGGCTGATTAATGGCGGCGAGCTCTTCCTCACCATTCTGCTCAACCCTGTGAGTGGCATAGTACCTGCGTTTGGACCACAGTGCCCGGACTTGATTTAAAAATAGTATCACTCGTGTACAAAGCACTAAATGGTTATGAAGCAACAGTGTGGAAGATGAATGAAAAAAGATTGATCGTTAGATAGTAAAATGGCCCAGGATCTCAGATGATTAGTAGGAATCTTAGCAGCGGAGAATCAAAGGTGTCTCTGACTGTAATCACAGATCAGCGTGTTTATGACCCACCTGTCGAATTACGGGAATGACCGGCTGGGCCTGTACACCTTCAAGAACCTGGTGAAGTTCATCCAGACCTGGAGCAACCTGAAGCTACAGACTCTACCGCCCGTGCAGCTGGCCCAGAGGTACTTCCAGATCTTTCCACAGGAGAGAGACCCCATCTGGCAGGTGAGAGTCACTGAGAAGAACAATTGCTTGATTTAAAAAAAAAAAAAAAAAAAAAAAAAAGTGTTAAGTTTTTTTTTACTGGCCAAAGGTCAAACCAGTCCGCTTTATCTGGAGAGCAGCCTGCTGAGTGGAAAAATGTTTTTCTTTTTCTCTGAATATGATAGTTGTTTTCAGATGAATTCTTGTCTGTTTGAGTAGAATAGGAACCATCTTACCTTCTGCATGTGTCTTGGTTGTAGAGCTGTTCCCATTTTGGCTTCCATTCGCCACATAGCTTTTACTATACATTAAGACAAAAGAAAGCACCCATTTTTTTTTTATTTACAGTACTTAGTAGTCTCTCAAACCCAGTTGCATGGTATTTTTCTCAGATGGAATAAAATTAGGGAGACATCTGTACGACAGAAGAACAGGCGTGATGTTTTGCTGCATTACGTAACTTCAATCGGTTAATATCGCTGTATTAATCAGAGCGCCTGATCACACCATATTAACCTGGAAAGCTGTTTATCAGGCAGCAGATGGTGGGCCCGCACAGGCAGAAGATTTCATCATTTAGTCTTGATGTAAAGGACAAGAACGTTCTGTATTGTCCCCATAATTTGCAGACCCTGTAGTACTGCATGTAAATTTTCAGTGTGGTAATGTCCTTTTTTGATTAGCCTTAGAGGACGTCTGATATTGCGCGCTGTTTAGGTTGGATTCAGTGTAAATTATGATAAATGTAAGATTTATAGCTGTATGAAATTTCAGATTATTAGAAATTCCAACTAGGATTAAACTATAAAACACGCAAGTTAATTTCCAGTGTTTTCAGTCTATTGCCTGCTTCCTGTGACCATGTTGTGATTTAAGGAGTAATACAGTTACTTTATCTTAATTTCTGTATCCTTTAGGGCACGGAGGTATTTTCTCTCTGTCTGCTGGGAAGCATGATTTCAGGGGCTGAAATCCAACACTGATGGCTTCCATCTCTAACCCTGCCAGCTCTTTCCTACAGGATCCCTGTGAGGACAAACGGCACAAAGATATCTGGTCCAAGGAGAAGACGTGTGACCGATTCCCAAAGCTGCTCATCATCGGACCCCAGAAAACAGGTCAGGAAGGGTTACCTCCCACTGCACACAGATGCCCCCCCCTTTCAGGGCTGAGGCCTGTCATTGCCATGTCATGTGACCTGAAGTCTCATTCATCAGAGCCCAAACCATTAATTCTAATCAGCAACTATTACTTTATGAATCTTGATTGGTAGCATGATTCATACATGATCAGACCAACCACATACGCTTGGTGGCACATTTCTAAAACTTCTTCCTTTCCTTTGTTTCTTTTCTTTTACCTTTTTCCCCACAGGTACCACTGCTCTTTACCTGTTTCTGGCCATGCACCCTGACATGACCAGCAACTACCCCAGCAAGGAGACCTTTGAGGAGATCCAGTTCTTCAATGGCCATAACTACCATAAAGGAATCGACTGGTGTGTTTTTCTATCATTTGACATTCCATCCATCCAACCATCAGTCCATCCATGAATCCCTCCATCCATCATCCATTCAACCATGACTCCATCCAATCATTCAACATCAATCCACCCATGAATCCATCCATCAATCCATCCAATCATCCAGCATCAATCCATCCATGAATCCACTCATCCATCCATCTCCCTACTGGGTAACAGTGATCTTGCAGCTTATCCAAGGAAGCTGAAGGCAGGGGAACCCCCTGAAGGAGAACCAAATTGTCACGGGGGACACTCACTGTCACACACACGATGAATAACTTATAAACATCGTTACATACAATGGGATATAAACACACTCTGATTTGTCATCAGGATGGTCGTTCTGATATTACAGGCATTCAGTGAATCCTTACAGTTGTTCCCCATAATGCAGAGTGCCTCTGCTCAAACATCAGTATAAAAATAAGAGCTTGAGTCTAATCTTGGTACTTTCTTATCTAAACGTAGCGTTGACTCTTGTGTGTCCTCTTTGCGCACTTTATTAGTGCTGTTTACTGCTCATCTTGGTGATGTTTGAGGCAGTTTTATTTCATTAAAGAGGAGAAGGCTAATCAGCTAACGCGGAAACACGCGCGGAATGAATTAAAACCAGCAGACATGCTAAGGAGAGGGCCTCCAGCCAGCCCTCCCGGCTCCGTATTTTTTAACTCCCTTAACTCTTTTTGCCTTAGGTGAGTATGTAAATGAGAACAGGACCTAAATTATGCACGTGTATGATATTTGACAGGTCTCTACTCACAACTGTCATAGTTAACGTGGTCTTGTGAAGTCAATTAAATATCGTGTCACGCGTCACAAAAGCTGCGTGTATTAGAAACATCACCTTTCGACAATTAAAAGATGTAAAATTAGCTATTTGAAGCTCATCAGTACAAATACGCATTCCTTACATTTGTAATAGCGGCATGACCTACCTGCATTTTGACGAGTGACATAAGTCACAGGTTATGACAGGACTCGCAATTAAATGCAGGAAATACAATTTCATATTAAATTAGGTGACATAGCTGACTAATGGCACGCGGCTGCCAGACTGCGTGGATTTTCGCTTAATTTCATTGACTGATGGTGTCTCGCGCGCGGGCGTCGGCAGCCGCTCGGTCTCGCGCGTCTCGCTTTCCCGTCCGGTGCGTTAGTCACGCGTCGTGTTTCCGCGAGCTGGCGGCGCGCGACACGCTCCGCGGAGACACTGCGAGCCGCCTGTCCTCAGGCGCCCGTCTCCTCTCTCTCTGATTGAATCTGAATAGCCTGCGATCGCAGAGCGTCCGGATTATCTCCGCTATTATGGCGTCGATCCGCCGTCAGAGCCGGGTCTCTGTAATGACAGACCCTGCCGCGCAAGGTTTAGTTCTCTTTTCTAAGCTTTCCTCGATGGGCAGCCAGCATCTCTCAGCACCGAACACCCGCCTTATTACCATTCAATGTTCAACAGAGACTTGTGTCCAAAGTGACATCCAAGTGAGGAAAACATGTCACCCAGCATACCTAGAGCATATAGGCTAATGCTGGGTTACTCTGTGTCATTTACTCTGCTAGTCACGGGATTCGAACCCATGACCGCTAGACATGGACAGAGATACCTATGTCATAAATCTACACACCATGCACAAATAATGAGACAAGAAGATACATTGCTCACAGAAAGTTTTAGGCTGCTTGCGTAATTCTGCAATAATGTTTCAAATTTAACAAAAGTAATGTTTAACATATTTGCATGCACATACATTTTCCCTTTATTGCGTGTCATTTTTTTTTTGACTGACCCATTCAGCTCTGTTCTTGCCATTTTGCTATTAATTGCAATTGTAGTCACTGGCTACCAAAATGATACTAAACACAAATGTTTGGTGTTTTATGTTATTGCAAAGGTATTACAGTACTAATTAAAAAGTCCCCAATGAGACTGCCTGACAATCAACTTTATAACTCACAACGGCCTCTTTAAGAACTATAATTTGGGTTTCACTTTATTAATACTTAAAATTAATGTTTTGCTTAAAACTGCTGGTTGTTTTTATAGTGATATATATGTACTTTTTGTAAACAAATGAATAAAGTAATGATCTTCAATGTAAATGCAATAGATATGCAATAAGCAGGCGTCTTAAGACTTCCTTGGAGCACTATATAAGATTAACACAAAGTGCCTAAATCCAGTCACAGTACTGACGCTAATTCTGGAGGCCCGACTGCACACTAGAGACTGCAGGCTAGAGAATTTTGGCAGGTGCTGTAACTTGATCAGTGCTCATGACTGCCCCCTGCAGGTACATGGAACACTTTCCGTTGCCCTCTAACACCAGCTCCGACTTCTACTTTGAGAAGAGTGCAAACTACTTTGACTCGGAGCTGACGTCGAGGCGGGCGGCGGCTCTGCTACCCAAGGCCAAAATCATCACCATCCTCATCAGCCCGGCAGACCGGGCTTATTCCTGGTACCAGGTACGCCCCTCACGCATCGCTGACTCCCTGACTACCGCCTGAATGCGGAGGCGAGTTCCTCTGGGATTTCCGGTGACACCAGCGGTCTCCCCATTTCCCTGACAGCACCAACGGGCGCATGGCGATCCAGCAGCCTTGAAGTACACCTTCCATGAAGTCATCATGGCAGCTCGTCACGCCCCGCTCAAACTGCGCATCCTGCAGAACCGCTGCTTGGTTCCGGGCTGGTACGCCACCCATCTGGAGCGCTGGTTCAACCACTACCATCCCAGTCAGGTGACCGTCTCCATGTTCAACGTGGTTGAGGTCTGGAGGCCACATGCATTGAATTAATTGCCTCTTACAGCCACTTACACGTGGCCGGTCTTCTCTCTGTCTTCAGATCATGGTTCTTGATGGTCAAAGGCTGAGAAGTGAGCCTGCATCCGTGATGGATAAAATCCAGAAATTTCTCGGCCTGGTGAACACTGTAAATTACCACAAGATTCTGACGTGAGTACTGACCTACTCTGGGTAGAAGTTGTCCAAAGTGATGAGTCCCTGACCAAGTTCTCACAGCAGAAATTCTGATCTTCACCAATTATGACACCGAATTCAGAACTTGCTCAGGACCAGCACTTACAGACACTTACATGCAAGTTTTACCCATCCCCAATCTCCAGTGGCTGCTTTAGCTGCTCTGTGTTAAAAAAAAAAAAAACAGTTTATAAACCGAAGAACTACTGAAATATTCAATAGTTCTGGGAAGGTTTCAGTTTGTAAAAACAGTTGACAGTGGCAAGCGCAAGACAGACCATTAAAAAGGTATCAGTGTTTTAACCCAGTGGAAATCAGGCCCAAAGTACACATACATGCTTTTAATCTTATTTAATGTTTCTGTCTCCGCAATGGAAGCTCCATGATCCATAATTCTCTCACATGCTGCCTTAGGACAAAGACCGTTTGTTTGAGGTACCATCAGTCTGCTAGAGTTTTTCTTCTCCTGGAAGTATTTTGTAAAATTTTTCTGTAAGCTAGATATGGCGAGGCTGACAAACAGCGTGTGCAATCGTCACAGGATTTTCTAAAGTGATTGGAAGCTAAATCTTTCTGCCATGTGGATCTTGACCACATAATTGAACATCTACCTAATCGTCTACTGATCGCCTCTGCGGCGGGTATTCAGAGGGTCGTCCTGGCCATCGTCTCCTGTCAGATCTCGCACCAAACGAAATGCTGTCCTCTTCTCTTCACCCCCCACTGATTCCCAGATTTGATCCCAAGAAAGGATTCTGGTGTCAGCTACTGGATGGGGGCAAGACCAAGTGCCTGGGAAAGAGTAAAGGCAGGAAGTACCCAGACATGGACTCCGATGTAAGTCAAGGCCGCTCTGCCTCTCGTCCACAAATACCCCCCCTGAGAAAGCAGGTGGAAACACTCTTTCATATATTATCTTGAGTCTCTTAAAAATATATTAGGTTTTATAAAAAATCGCTCAACGGAGCTGTGATATAAATTTATAAATAATATAAATACATTTGAATTATGGAAATAGATTTTAATATCACATAGAAAGCTACTTAATAACAAGTGTTATTCTGTGCCTTGCACTGGACTGACTCCTGACTGGACTGACTCCTGACTGGACTGACTCCTGACTGGACTGACTCCTGACTGGACTGACTGACTGTAGGAAGCACAGGTGATGTATCGAGACCATTCGCACCCTATTTCATCCGCCAGTGTACCCTCTGTGCTGTTAGAGCACGGTGTAAAAGGCCAGACAGCATGGTCGTGCCCTTGATGTTACACTGCTTGGCAGGGATATCAGAGCTAATTAACAGGGAGGCCACTTGAGACTGTTATATATTCCCCGGGATTTGGGATGGGGGGGGGGTATGTGTGATGTAACAAGGTTTCAAGCCCTTTCTTTAATGTATCTTTAATACGGCTATGTATTTTTTTTCCAATTTTGTTTTAAGTGAACCCGCTGCCCAACACCTGCGGTGGAAACGTGTGAAATTGTCTCTGAACAATGTGGCACATGTCAGTGTCTGCCAGAGGTGTCATTGGGGCTGTTTGGGGGGGGGGCTTTACCCCCTAGATAAATGTACACTAATTACAGGCAGTCCCCGAGTTACGAACATCTGACTCACGGGCAACTTGTACTTACGAACAAACTGCCGTACAGCCTATTATATTAAAAATTCAGCTTAAATATGACGGTTTGTAATAAAGAACAGACATGCTACTTTGTGAAAACATCGCACGGCTTCAGCAGCTTGTCGGCTTAGGGTACAGTACAGTACCGTATGTTACTTTTGTTATTACTGCAATTATTATGTACTGTATTGTTATTTTTCAGACTTGGCTACGAATTAGACTTAAAGACAGACTTAGGGAACGGATCCACTTTTTGACCTGGGGACTGTAGTGTAAACAGTGTGTCCTCATTCATCTTCATTAAAATCAGAGCCCCCTGGTAAAAGCTTAGCCCCCCCCTTTTCATAAATCTCTAGCTATGCTCCTGCCATCTGCTAAGAGTCGATGTGTGAGACCAGAGAGACCCTCGCAGTGCGGTTTGGGAGCCTTAATCGCTCTGTTCTCTCTGCCCTGAAGTCGCGATCCTTCCTGACGGAATACTACAGGGAGCACAACATCGAGCTTTCCAAGCTGCTCTACAGGACGGGTCAGGCTCTGCCCAGCTGGCTCCGCGAGGAGCTGGTCAACGGCAGGTAGCGGGGCCGCCGCGGATGGCCGGAAGAGAGGGCGGCTCGGCGGAGAGCAGCAGGAGGCCGGGGAGGTGACCTCCCCTGGACCCGGGACCCAACGCGCCGCGGCACACGGACCAGGAGGCGGGGAGACGCCGTCACGGGGCCCACGAGAGGCTGCCGGGGGCTCCGGGAGGGAGAGCCCAGAAGGGGAGAGGCGCATGGTCCACTGGGATTCTGGATGGGGCTTTGGAAAGAATGCCAAATCCCCCCCCCCCCCCAACCCCCCCCCAAAAAAAAATACGGACCCGCAGTGGCATGGGCAGGTAGCACAGTGGGGGGCTGTACAGTGAGCTGGATTACATGCTGATATTGATATTTATTAACAGTGACAACAATATTCCTTCCACCCATTTCCATCAGGCAGGGAGGCAAACATGCACATAGATAAGCCCAAGACCACTCCAGTCCCTAACTATATAAGCATTAACACACTTACAAGTACCAGTACCAGTACAAGTACCAGTACAAGTACCAGCCTGGGGAGCTCATTCCAGTTTTCTGTAAATGACTGTGACTCTGTTACTATCAAAGTTGTTTCATTTTATTTGTGGATTGCAACTACTTAATGAATAATAATTAACTTTATGTAAAAAAAATGTATATATGCTGGGTTTATTTTTACCCGTACTTGTGCAGATAGCTTGTGGGAGTTTAACTTACACAAAAATGTTCTGAGGTGAATGACTGTTGATTGGTTATCTCGCTGAA
This sequence comes from Hippopotamyrus pictus, assembly GCA_026781145.1. Classification (NCBI taxonomy): domain Eukaryota; kingdom Metazoa; phylum Chordata; class Actinopteri; order Osteoglossiformes; family Mormyridae; genus Hippopotamyrus; species Hippopotamyrus pictus. The sequence goes on along the minus strand of JAODLC010000052.1, from coordinate 2,572,802 downwards.
CCAATCAGATTGTAGTGGAGGCAGAACCACGCAACTAGATAGGACAGGACCAAGACATCTGATTAGTTGGTCCCACCTCCTCTACAATCTGATTGGTTATCTCTCTGAACCAATCAGTTTTCATTCTGCCCTCAGCTTTTTCATGTAGGCAAAACTCCCCAGAGCGTTCAGATAGCTGTAATGGCTCCTTTGATCTGGACATGATGGACTATTAAATACAGAGAGAGGAGTTCATAGTAAATGGCAGTGCTATAGAGAAACAGCTTAGAGGGTGATGGATAGCCCCACACCGCACTTTGTGGTGACCTTGAATGCGCATTTGAAAACCTGAAGTTGCCTTAACTTCTCTGCACTGTCAGTAATTCAGGCCCGGTGGTCACAGCCATAAGACCATAAGGGTAAGATGTGGAATGTCAGTCTATGGAAACTCACCATGAGACGACTGCACAAAGCTGAGAGAGTCATCTGGGAAACCACGCCGTCACTCTCACAGGGCCACATGGTGGATAAGGGGAATCCGATCGCTCCTTGCCAATTTGGGGACATTCTCCTGGATTGTGGAGCATTGCGTTTTTTCAATGTGGCAGTGCCCTATATTTTCTGTGTGGCTGAGCTCCTGGGACATTTATTTACCTGTGTTTCGTTTGGTATCACTCCGCTAAGTGATCCGATTCAGCCCGGCCAGCTGCCCTACCCAGCAACCCTGATCGGGAGCAGGCGGGGATAGCTTTAACTTTTTTTCTCTGCCGAAGGATGAAAATAACCCACGTTTAATGGCCAACAAACGGCGTTGCATCCATTTTTAACATGATTAAGTTCTAATCGTCCTCTAATGGATTTGCTTGCACAGTAAACAGGCACTTTTATTTAGCTATTTAGTTTACAAGGCCTATAGCTCAAAAGTGGTACCACTCTACATCGTTGCGAAATATCAGAGATGATTAAACAGTGGAATATAGATGATCTATGCAAAAAGGAAATATGCTTTACGTAATCAGTATCATTTTAATGAATGAGAAGATATTAGATGGTCTAATAGAATAGATGGCCAGTCGTACAATGAACAAATAAATCAGATGCATTGTAAGTCACAGAGCAGGGGATTGTGGGATTCTTCCTGGCGAGGTAAGCCAGCCCAGAGCGATTTAGGCCAAGACGTAAAGAATGTAGTGAGTACTGACGATTGTATGTCTTTAGTCCCTGACATTTTGTTTTCCGAAAAAGTAAAATGAACTCCTTGCTTCTCTTCATGAAGCTTATTCCTCGTCTGAAGCTCGATGAATGTAATCAAATCTTGTCTTTTTTTTTTTTTTAGAAGCCTTTAGTCAATGAGGAATGAATTGTTCCTCCTGAGATCCAATAAAGCAAATCCCACCGGGGGGGGGGGGACATGAAAGACTAGCAGAGCTTATGGAGCACCTGTATCTGCACCGGCTGTGAGACACAGGGAGAAATTGTGGTTTTTATACATTCAGAAAATAGACATAATAGCACACATCATGCCTGTCAGACATTATTAACTACTATAATTAACAATGCATATAATTAACAATGCACTAGTCTGCGCAAAACACTACGACAGATAAACCTTCCTGCATTTCCTCAGACATATGAAACCAGTGCTCAAGCAATTTCCTGCGTTGTCTTTCCACAACTGGGTGGAGAGTTTAGGTTTTTTTTGTGCAGGTACGGTATGCTGGTCATGGCAACAAGCTTTGATTTCATACCATTTCTCAGTTCTTACGCCAAGCATCACACCATCACTTCTGTGTTCGGTCACCGGGGGCAGATGAGTTCACCCGTAAGGTCTGAAAGCAACTCTCGCCGTCTGTAGACAACAGAGACGCATGTTTACAGGAATAAGTGGATATGAGATTTAAATTAAATGAAGAAATTCCAAACATAACCAGTGTGGTTTAAAAGTGGCCATTAATGAACATTTTTTTTTATTTGGACTTTTGTATTGTTATAATAAACATAAATTCTGATTTAGCCCCATACTGCGAAGTAAAGTTAGGAATTTAACTTCCATTACACCCTTTATCCCGTTTTTTCCAAAATTGAAAGCACAGTGGACTATGAAAAAAGCACATGGCCAGAGAAATGATTAAATTTATACCACACCTGAAAAAAAATTAAATGAAAATGACTCTTTTGGAATTTAATCTCAAAATATAACTGGGGTTTCTCTGTTCCGGCTGTACTCAAAGAACCAGTGAGTTTTGCAGTGCCTGTACTGCTTTCACCCTGACTGCAGTCTAATGATAAGTATTGATGAAGAACAGTAATGATAACACAAAGTCACTGGAATAATAAATGAACTGTACATACATACTATAATTGTTGTTAATATTTCTATTGTGTAGCTAATATTTTTGTGGACTTAATTTACAAATAAAAACCGCTGTCTAAGTGAAATTGTCATTTTTCATTTGGACACAGGTGGTGAAACGAGCCTACTTACATTATGCATGGCCATGGATAGCTGCTATTTAATCTAGACTATGTATTGCAAATAAAACACACAGCACATTGACTAATTCTTCTTCACTGATGACAGGAATATGCAGCCTTTAAGGTAAGATAAGGAGCATGCACTGATTACAGTGTTACTGCACCCACCACACGACAAACCACCTCAGGGATGCAAACCTGAGTGCAGCCATGTGGCGGGTGATACCTCAGCACCGCGCTAGTCCGAATGGACGCAGTGCCAAACCTGCCACCGACCCCCAAGTTATTCCCTGTAAGTTGGAGGACCTCCTTATAGGACTGGATGTAGATTAATGTCATACTCAGGATGAAGCAATTGCAGGTTAAGGGCCTTGCTCAAGGGCCCAATGGAGTAGGATCACTCCAGGCATTCAAGGGATTTGAACCAACAACCTTCCAATTGCTGGCACAGATCCCCAGCCTCAGAGCCATCAGTCCACCCATATGCAGCCTTTGTATGCTCTTTAATGCAACTGCAATTCAAATTAATATGTATCTATATGAAAATGTGGCTCCTGGACAGATGGGAAAAGCAGTTTGGACTACAGAGGCAAACTGTTTGTCTCCTAACTGCATGATAACAACCTAGTTCTGAATATATGATGGACAGATAAAAGGAGTTTTAAATACACTGTGCTAACTGCTTTGTTGCTATTGGAGGCTGAGGTATTCAAAAAAAATGAATGAATAAAACTGCAGAACTACAAAGCGTGTAAAGAAAGCACGCAGGCATAAATACCGCATTCATTTGTTCAATACGTTTTTTAAATTGGCTTTTGGTGCTCCTTTGTTATGGTTCAAATTTTGCGTTTATACAATAGCTTAATCATAACTGTGGAGTGCAGTGTCCTAATGAATACAACGTAGACACTGATTTTAACGTAACAGAAATGGGCAAAAACAGGGATTCGTTTTGAAGCACGATTCCTTATGAAACAAAATAGCGAGCGACCTAACAATAAGCTCTCAGCGATTACTTCAGCTGTTTTATCCAACATTACCACATACAGTACACCACATATAAACTTCACGTTGTGACAGACCACGTGCTACTTGGCCGGAAGTGGATTGTGACCTTTCACCTGTGTTCCCATTGGCTCGCTCTTTCCTGTTTCGGCGGCTCGTACGGGCTAGTGCGGGTATGGATTCTCCCGTTCGGCATCCAGTTCAATCTACCCGTTTATCCTACCGCCGGTGTTCGCCGTTTGACTTGTGTCGGCGTCTCTCTCTTAGTTTTATAAGACGCGATGATTATTTTGTTATTTCGGGCGTACAGTGGCTTTCTGATGACACAGTAGCTCGTACATATGTCTGTAGTAGCCGTCATGTTTGGGTCCCTCCATTTAAATAAAATGTGACGTAATAAAATGTGTCCAAGTTCCGATTTTGTCTGCAATACGTTTAGCATCGTTTTGTATCAGTTTGAATTGCATACCGAGCGTTAAACCTACTTGCATTAGCAGCTTGCGTTGATAGTTAGCGGTACTCAAATGCTGGAAACGTGGACAGGAACGTAAAATAATAATACTTGTTAATTAAGGCGCTTTCTGCGCACGCAAGCTCGCCTCGCTGAACTAACAGCTGATTATGAAAACATTTGTCAGTTTGTGCAGCTGTTAAATGAAAGTTGCCCATCCACACACATTATTAAAGTATATTATATACATATACATATTATGAACATATTGCTACCAGCACGGAAGTTTATTTACAAGCCTACAGCGATGACTAATAGTTAGTTATGCACTTTGATTTATGTGTTTTTTTTCTTCGTGTTTTTAGCAATGGCTCCTCGCAAGGGTAAAGAAAAGAAGGAAGAACAGGTCATCAGCTTGGGTCCCCAGGTCGCCGACGGCGAGAACGTCTTTGGAGTCTGTCACATCTTCGCGTCCTTCAATGACACCTTTGTCCATGTCACGGATCTCTCTGGAAAGTGAGTTCCATGAAATTTTGGCCATTTTTTCAATTTGTTAGAATTTAGTGATTAATTGTCATTGTTAGCACAGCACACAGTGCGCAACAACGAAATGTGTCCTCCGCGTTTAACCCATATGTGACATCGTGACATAGCAGGGGGCAGCTAATTCAGGGCCCGGGGAGCAGTGTTTGGGGGCGGTACCTTGCTGGTCAGGGATTTGAACCAGCAATCTTTCAATTATAAGTGCACATCCCTAACCATTAAGCCAGCACTGCCCACTTTCGTTATACGTCATGCACATCTGTGCAGTGGTGTAAATCCTTTTTTTAGGGTCTTTGTGATTAATTTTTTTTCTGAAGGCGTACAGTTTCCCATGCAGTGTTACCCTGTAAGAAAAAAGTACCTATTTGTACCTTTGAGGGTACAGTTGCTTGTCACTGGGGCTGTACCGTCAAGGGTCTGCCAGTAACAGTGTATAACTAGGTTCATGGAAATGGATTAGCTTGTGCTATAACTGCTGCTCAACCATGCCACCCCTGCCGTCGTCCCCCAGAGAGACGATCTGCCGCGTGACGGGAGGCATGAAGGTGAAAGCGGACAGAGACGAGTCGTCTCCCTACGCTGCCATGCTGGCGGCCCAGGATGTGGCCCAGAGGTGCAAGGAGCTAGGCATCACTGCCCTGCACATCAAGCTGAGAGCCACTGGGGGCAACCGGTGAGCCGTTCATGCGCAAATCTAGTACGGCACTGATTTTCTACCTGCTTCTGAGGAAGCGGGAGAATCGCACGTCACATTCCCCTTTGCTGCTTTCTGGTGCTACGTTGAAATTGATTTGGCCATTAGGTGGCAGAGTAGTTACAGAATTGCCCATTAAAGGGTAACTTTGTTGACATACACACTTAATCTGGGCTGCGTGCCTAAATATCCGGCCAGATAAATGTATGAGATGGGGGGGGAAGTGTTTTGTGGAATAAAAGTCACACAATGGCCATTTCCCATAGTTCTGCCGCATTAACAGCGGTATTTTGCACAGAATACTAGCTTTAATGAGTAACAAATGAGTTCAGATCTGATAAACCTAATAATGATCTTTGCACGTTGGATATTCCACTTTGTCCCTTTAATCCCCGATAAGGTGTCTGTGATGTTTGGCTAGTTTGCATTTGCGTTTCTAATGCTGTCTGACTGTCAGTGGCGGCCGTGATTCTTACGAACTTTTTCTCCTCTGTCCCAAGAACCAAAACTCCTGGACCAGGTGCACAGTCAGCGCTGCGCGCCTTGGCTCGTTCCGGCATGAAAATCGGTCGCATCGGTAAGGAACGGTGACGCGATTGGTTTTCCAAACACCCCCACCCCCCTGCAAACAGCAAGGGTTAAACGAAGGCATCCGCGTTAAACAAAAGTCTTTACAAGGGGAGCTTTTTCTTAGCTATTACTTAGTGGGAAAAGTCCAAAGCGATTCTTGGTTTTAGCACAAACAAAGGCCGCACACAGAGTGTTAGGTTTCACATTTGTCTGCGTCAGTAGCTCTGGTGGAACATTACCCTGATTGAGAACAATGGACTTCACACTTCTTCAATTTTTTTAAAGAACCGATTCTTGGATTTTCTGTTTTGATGCTTGTGCGCATACAGGTGCTATATTGTTGGCATCGCCAAGTGTGCTGAACACCAGAGTGCTTATCTTGGGGAGTCGCTGACTCTCCTGGGAGATGTGGCGGACCAGTGGTTTGCAATCCTGTTCCTGGTCCCACCTCCCCCACGCCAGAATGTTTTCATTCCAACCTTATCTCAATCAGGGTCAAATGGTCCGTAAAAGGCTAATAATGAACGCGGCAGGTTGAAAACTGTGTGAATTGGAATGAAAACATTCTGGCGGGGGAAGGGGGCACCAGGAACAGGACTGAGAACCAATGGGGGGAACATTTCACTGTTTGTGATGACGATGCTCATTGTAGAGGGGCTGTCATGTCTAACTGTTACCTTCCTGGGTCTCTCACAGAGGATGTCACGCCGATTCCATCGGACAGCACCCGCAGGAAGGGCGGTCGTCGTGGTCGTCGTCTGTAAAGCTGTTCTCGGCTAATAAAAAGTCTAGTGCAGATTTTTATTGTGTTTTCTGTCTTTTTGGCGGGGGGGGAGCTTTCAAGAGGAAAAGTCCCTTTTTAATACTGGAACTGTTGCTTTAGAGAATGGTAAAGTACAACAGTGAGATCAGGGGCCTGTATCGAGAAGCAGGATGATATGTCGTATTAACAGTCTGGACTAAATGTACGTGAACAGAGATAAAGTCCATTTGCAATGGACTTTAAGACCGAAAGGTTAACTGGCTAAGCAAATCCGGCTTTGTGACACGGGCCCCAGGTTCGGGATGAGTCTTGAGGTCAGAGTGTGTGGTCTCTCTGTCCTCCTCTGGCCGGCCCATCTTCATGTCCTGGAGACCTCTGGATTTCAGAATCAGTTTGATTTCCCAGTGTTCTGACATCTGAGAGATTTATCGTGGTGAGATGCTGTCAGGCATGTGACAACACAGAGAATAGTGAATTTAAAACTTCAAAGGATCAGGAAAAAAAATTACATCACAGTACAAAGAATCCGCTAAATGGTCTGAATAAATCCTTTCTGCTTTTTTATGAAAATAAAACCAGTGCTAAACAGTTTATGAAGTACAATGCTATGAAAAAGCATTAACCTCCTTCCTGGTTTCTTATTTTTCTGCGTATTTGTCACGCTTACATTTTTCAGTCCAGCAAACAAATTTTAACATCGGGCAAAGATATCCAGAGTAAATACAAAATGCAATTTTTAAATGATGATGTCATTTATTATGGGATCAAAGCTATCCAAACCTACCTGGCCCTCTGTGAAAAAAAGTAATTGCATTTGTGAAGCATGACTTAACTGTAATCAACCACAATTATTGGAAAGCTGAGTTCAATTTCACTAGTCACACCCAGGCCTGATTACTGCCAGACCCGGTCAATCAAGGAATCACTGAAGTGGAACCTGTCTGACAAAGTCAAGTAGGCTAAAAGATCTAAATAAAAAAAAAAATGCAGCACATCATACCACGATCTAAAGAAACTCAAGAACAAATGAGAAACAGTCATTGACATCTATCAGCCTGCAAAGGGTTACAGGGCCGTTTCTAAGGCTTTGGGACTCCCACGAACCGAAGGATGCCCATTATCCACTAGACAAAACTTCTTGGAGGGTTTGTGTCCCGTTACATCTGGCGTAAAACTAGCACAGCATTTCATAAAAAGGACATCATAGCAGCAGTCAGGCATGGTGCTAGCAGTGTGCGGGTCTGGGGCTGCTTTGCTGGGTCAGGACCGGGATGACCGGCTGTGACTGATGGAACCGTGAATTCCGCTCTCTGCCGGAAAACCCTGAAGGAGAACGTCCAGTTGTCAGTTCATGCCCGGAAGCTCAAATGCACTTGGGTTCTGCGGCAGGACAACGGCCCAAAACGCACCAGCAAGTCCACCTCAGAATGGCTAAAGAAAATCAAAATTAAGGCTCCGGAGTGGCCTGGGATGCTTTGGCATGACCTCAAACAGGCTGTTCATGCACAGTGACCTGAAAGACTCACTGCCAATTATTGCAAACACTTGGTGGCCAAACCAGTTATTAGGTTTGGATAGATTTTCTTCCCTTAATACATGACATCATCATTCAAAAACTGCATTTTGTATTCACTCTGGTTATCGTTGTCTGATATTAAAATTAGTTTGATCTGAAACATGCAAGTGTGACAAATACGCATAAAAATTATTCATCAGGAAGGGAGCGAATACTTTTTCACAGCGCTGTAAATTCTGTATAATTTGATGTGCTCTATAGCTGTATAGAACAAGAAGACACAACATACCTAATTAATCTTATTAAATATCTTTCTCAACAGCTCAAATCTCATCATACCGCAGGGTATTAGTAACATTTGTCACCCCAGCCCTCTGTATTGTTATCAAAGACAGTGATTTGTACAGCAAACGCTGCATCCCTTTGTAAAGTTCAGCATTGTGTGATTTTAAAAAGTATTGCGATGCTCACATTTCGAGTAGCTGCCCAAGATTATCCGCATGGTTAAAGTCGCACAGATTGTTTTTAAATGATTCTTTTGCCAGCAGACATACTTCCGTTTACTGTACATCAACATGTTGAACATGTGAAACTAAGTCCAATAGGGAAGGTGCTATGAAAATCGTACCGGGGGGAAAACCCTGAACAAGTGGTTTGCTGTGACTATTCAGTGCCGTTTCTGCGGTTTAAAGGCACTTCATATTCAGTCCCTTGTAAGTAGCATCCGGCCTAAACGTAGCATCCTAAAGACGTCTGGCCCAGAGTTTAACCCTGTTTAATGCCCTGCTGTTTAATTAAATTAATGCAAGACATATATATATTTTTAATAAATCCCCTATCAGTCATCTAACCACTTATTGCAGTCAGAGTCACGGGGAATTTAGGAATTTAATAAAAGCTTTATTCTTTCATTGGATCTGTGGCTGGACCTAGTGGATACAAACTGTGTATAAGAATAGAATAGAACAGAATAGAAGCTGAATTGTCATTGTTTACTAAATACACAACAACAGTAAGAGCGCTGATCCTGTTCAGTGCAATAAAAGAAAAAGAAAAGGAATCATTATGCATGATAAGAAAATGTCTGAATGTCAGTATGGTGTGATTTCACATCCCTTTTTAAGATGCATCATGACTACGTCCAGAAGCATTTTGGCTGTTTGGGGGGTTTCCAGGTACTGCCACTCTGTCTTATCTGTCTCGGTTAGATTTTCACCAGCGATTTGTAAGCATTGGGAAATCCAGAGCCCCCCCCCCCCCCCCACTATACATGGAATATCCATCAAACACTTATACCAACCACTACAAATATGTATGGTTTTATTACAGAGAGGTTGCTACAATATGTTGAAATTATTTTGTAAATGTAATCAATCTGAAATAATTTGTAAGAGACAGTATTTGGATTTGCTACCATGTATACGCTTCCACTACCTGATCCTCAACAGGCCTAATTCACAATTAATTAATTAATTTCAATTAACCAGGTTTAAAGATTACCAGAACTAGTTTCAGTGAAACACTTTCTAATCCTGGAAGTGACGTTGTTTGGCTCATTGGATTAAGCCTTAGGGCGCTCTACTTGTGATCAGTCTACTTTTGGCATTTTTTTATATGGACTCATTTAAAATCAGTCAGATGTGTCAGTCCGCGTTTTCGCAGAGGCGCGAGGTTAGCTGCACAACATCATGACAATAAAATAAAATCTAATAACAATGTTTTATTTGGGCTGTGTAACAGTTCCTGCATTTTTAGTCGGTGTGCCACATGTAGTACTGTAAAATAATGGTTTCTATTATCTATTTCTTGGGTTCATCAGTGCAATTGGTTTTATTTACATTTATCAAAAATAAAATTAGCGCTACAGAACTGAAGACTCTCTCAGCCTCCGTGTCAATAGGTGACGCTGGCAGGGAGGGCCAATAAAATAAAGCGCTGAGACGAGTCCCGCCCCCTTTCGACTTTCCCTTTTCACAACCATTTAAGCCGCGCGCTCGAGGCGGAGGCCCCGCAGTTTCTAGACCGAAGCGAAGGAGACGAAACGGACGATGGCAGAGTCTCACAACGAGCCGCTCATCCCGCATCCCGGGGAGCAAACTATCATCAGCTTGCGCGACCCCGAGAGGTAGTACTCTAATCGTCTAACCTTTTCTTTATCATTTTTATACAATAATATCAGTTCAATTAACATTTGTCATTATGATGATTATTATTACTACTACTAATAATAATAATGTGGTGGTTGTTTTTGTATGTGCTGCTAATGGATAATAATAATAATAATAATAATAATAATAATAATAATAATAATAATAATAATAATAATAATAATAATCTGATCTTCTCAAATGTGTAAATGTTCAGTGCTTTCCAGTAGTATATTTGAATTATTTAAGAAATATACTGCGTATCATATTTCTTAAACATGCCTGACTCCAACATCCTAACGCCCAAAGAATTCAACTTGCAATAGTAGGCTACAAGAAAAAAAAAAAGTTTACATTAATAACCCGCGATGGTTTCTGGGGAATTTTCTGCATAAATGCAGGTGTTTTCTGTTCTGCTTTTTCTTTGGAGAAGTTGGCGCTTCAGAGGAGTCATCTGCCTAGTAACTAGTGACGATGGTCTCAGAAAGTTTTACTTTTGAAAAGAAATCAATGCAATAATAATAATAATAATAATAATAATAATAATAATAATAATAACAACCTGCAGCTAACTCAGCTTAAACGAATAATAATAATGATCCATATCATTATTATTATTTATGATTATTATTATTATTATAATTATTATTAATAATAATAATAATAATAATAATAATAATAATAATTACATGTAAAGATATTACAAAAGCTTTTATTTAAAATGTGAAACATAATGCACATTTTGGTTTTAAACAGCTTAAACACACATCCTTATAACCAAATGTCACTGTCACTGTCACCGCTGTGCCCCAACAGAGACTCCAACCGGAAGGCGTTCAAGGTGGCCGGCTTCACCGTGCTGGCCTGCCTGCTCATCGCTGGCCAGGCTCTCACTGCTTACTTCGTCCTGAGCCAGAAGAGCAGGCTGGGCGACATCGAGCAGAGCAACGAGGCCCTGAGGAAGCAGCTGCTTCACCAGACTGGAGGTGACGCCTTTCTCAATTCTCAGCATGAAGTTCTGATTCCAGCTTAATGTCTTGAGCGATTAATAAGAACTTACGTTTTACTCTGAGCCTTCTAAATTTTATTTTCTGTTTCAGGATCTTCTGGAACCAAGATGATCAATGTTCCCATTCACAGCATGCCTGGGATGGTGTATGATGATGTGAAACCAGACAGCGACAAAGTTAGTTGCTCACCTTTTCTCTACTAGTAACTGCACCTGACCACTGGGTGGCAGTATTTCAGAGAAAATAACTGCAACCAGCACCTGACCACTAGGTGGCAGTATTTCAGAGGAAATAACTGCAATCAGTACCTGACCACTAGGTGGCAGTATTTCAGAGAGAAAAAAAAATACTGTGACAAGGCTTTGTTGCTTCTAACTTGATCTAAATTCACACAGTATTTCCTTTGCATTTCAGGGCCCTTCCACCAATCCCATGACAGGTATTTCAGCGGCTTTGCGCACACACACACACACACACACACACACACACACACACACACACACAAACATGCTCACTGATATAGCGCTGGGTGTGTGTCTGATGTTACTCTCTCTTCTTCGAAGGATTCAAGTGTAAGAACAGTTCCTCCAAGCTGCCGGGTTTCCAGCCTGTTTGCGATGAAGAGGGTAATTATCGCCCCATGCAGTGCTGGATGGAGCTCTGCTGGTGTGTGGACAGCAATGGGAATGAAATTCCCAACTCTAAGACAATGGGGAGAGCGCAGTGTGGAGAAGTGCAAGGTAACCTGAACCTCCAAGCCTTTTTTTCTAATTCCAAACCACCCACTTCTGTAGAAATTTCTGCATATAACCGGCAAATATTATATGGTACAGGTAACATATCACTGTATCAAACGACCGTCTGTTCTTTCTCTTGGTAACATAGCTGTAATTTTTTCTCTCTTGCTTCCTTTTTCAGGCCCACGCGACGTAAGGGACACATCCAGCGTGGAAGAACTGTCTGGTGATTATTCTAGTCGCCAGTTTTAAATTAAATGCAGTACAAATTATTTTTGCTCAAGAGCGTGAGTATTTATTACAGTCTACCGCCTTTTTTTCTAGATCAGTAAAAATTGCCATGCTGTGACAGAAAGAGGCAAACCCACTGTTATCTTCTGCAGCTAAGAAATCTATATCCTGAAGCAAAAATTAATCGACTGAGATCAGCGCTTTAAGCATGTTTGACCTTTCTGGTGGAAGACATTTTCGAGTTCTTGCAAGAGTACTAACTTCTACTTGATAGATTTTGTAATTAAAATCTGACCGGAACTTTTTTGGAAACTTTTTTTTCTGGTACGGCATTGCTGACTTGATACATGATAAGTACATTAAGGCAGTGCAGGTCATTTGCACGTGGCTCCCAATTAGCTGAGGCTGAGCGCCTTGGTTTTCATTCGACATTCCATCCAAAAATTTATTGGGTTTTTTTATTCTGTTTTTATAAAGATAAGAACTGTTTTATGCACTTTCTAAGGCCTTAATTCTGTGATAATGTCAATTATCAATGATACGAGAAACTGTAAGTGTGAAAAGCCCTGAAATTAAATAAACTTCTAAGCTTTTTCTAACAGAGTAAATCTTCTCGACTGTCATTTTGCTTTTTCAAAGTGTCGCTTCCAATCCAGTATTCTTTGACTCTTTAAATATGGTATGTGGACAGAAAATAATGAGTCCAAAACATTTGCTGCTTATTTATATTTAGCCTATAAATAATGTGAGCAGGCCTGTCTCTGAAAGGGGGGGACGGGGGGGGCGGACAAGTCAACTTATTTGAGGGCCCAACTGAGGCCAACATAAACCAAGTAATGGAACTGACAGCGCCTGCTACTGCTCGGTCATGGTAATACAGATGTAATTATAATGAAGGATAAGGACTCACCGATCGCTCACCGTCTACAGCGTGACTTTTCTGGACTTCCAGGCAGCAGATTCTCTGGTTAAGTCTCCGCAATCCAGGGCTGAAGCGACATGCTTCTCAGCAGTCAGCGTCGCAAGTCCACACAGTCTCTCCTGAGACAGGCATGTTCTCACGTGGTAAATGATTAGCTGGCCGGCTAGGGCCGAGCGGTGGCATGGCCACACAGGTCAAGTTAGCCTAGTCATGGTGTGCAAAATAGGATTCAGCTGAAGTATGTTTCACGAAGATTTCATATTCAGATGAAATGGGGCTGCGTACAATCAATAATAATAAAAAATACTATTTAAAAACAATATTTAGCCTGTTATTATCTAAGCAAGTTTCCCCTTTGCGTGGGACCCCCAAGTGGGTGGGGTCCCAATAGGGGGTGGGGCTTCCTAGAGGGCGGGGCCTGCAGGGGGTGGGGCTTCTTAGACTATGGGGGTGGGGCTACCTAAAGGGAGAGGCCTGGTGTGGCCACACTGGTTGCACTGGTTTCATACAAACGTTAGTATGTATGAAAAAAAGGAAAAGATGAAGAACATAATGTTCTCTCATAAACCACATGCACTGCGTGTAGAGTCACCAAGAGCCTGGAGCCTGGAACTCCAGATGGGACGCAGAGAGCTGAGAGACAACGATCCACCCGAACACATCCCGGAACACAGCGACTGCACACTCTCAGGGCTGGGGGGGGAATCACAGCCCCCAGCCTCGAAGGTGTGAGGCTACACTGCTTCCAACGCCAAGCCAAACGTACTTTATATTCACCCCCACGCAAAAGGAGCCTCAGTCATAAACATGAGTGCCGTACAACTCCAGGGCTTCTGTTTCAAATAATATTACCCCCACCCCATGGTCTTTGACCTTCACCGTTTCACTGCAATAGCCGTGTAGCACAGCTTCTGTGGAGGGGAAGAGTTGAAAATCCATAACTTGTTTAAACCCAGTACTGACTTAGCAGGTACTTAAAATGTAATCACCGCCCAGTGCTCCTTTCATTAACGCTAAAAGCTTGTGGTGCGACTGGCACCCGACTCCATGCCAACCAGCGGCGGTGTCTGGATGGAGGAAAGTACTGGGAATCATCTAAAGATCTCAGATGCAGCTTGAGAACAGGAGGAGCTGGAAGGGCAGGAATCACAGTCCCTAACTGGAAGGTCGCTCAAAACCAGTGTGGTCTGTAGCTCTGTGGGTTAAGAATCCATGCCTCTGGTAGGGAAGTTGTTGGCTCACATCCCATTGTTGCCAGACTGATTTCACCACTGGGCCCTCGAGCAAGGCCTGTAACCTGCAGGGGCGGGCTGACCCTGCTCTCTGAAATGTGTGCCGCTTTGGACAAAAACATGCGTAAAATAAATAAATGTAAAGATTTAATGCTAATGAATAAACAAGGGAGTAAGTGGGGAAAAAGGTGGAGTGAGAAGACACTGCAGGAACGTAAACGTCATTATGATGGTGTACGTGTGTACACTGTTACATTAAGATTCAGGTTAAGACCAACGCAAGCTGTGTTTTTGCAGAATCCTCAGTTTCCCTGAGGAGATTCACTTCACAAGTGCTTTGTGTTTTGGTTACACTGTAGATGAACATTCATTCTATTATTCTCATTGGCCCACGTTCCTGCTGCGGTAAACCACGACCGAATGGAATCGCCCGTTACCGTCAGCCATCATGTGTGCCGGTAACTTAATGACATCACTGGGAGTCACCAGTGCCAGCTGGCACCGCCCCTCTCCTTTGATTGACAGGCGTAGCTAAGGATTAAGGGCATGAAGAGATCTCTCCAGCGAAGAATTAAAGTATTTGTTACGCGTCCACCTGTGAAAGATGTTATAATAGGCAAACTGTGATATGAACCTGGAAACCACAAAATGTGAATTAAATGGGAATTAATGCCACCGTTTCTTACAAATGACTCCAAAAATGTGATGGTACAATGTGCAAATCTTCCCTGACAAACACAGACCTGTCCAGAAGCCACGTATTTTGCTCGGCTATATTTGCTAATTTTGGACTAATTCTATCCTCTATCCATCCTTTATACCAGGGTTCTTCAAACCTGGACCTCGATTCCAAATCCAGGCCTTGTTTTCAGCTCTCCCAGGTACACTTACAGGCAATCTGGCTGCTCCAATTCAGCTTAGTGAGTTTTTGGACTGTGGCGAGAAACTGGAGCATTACATTAAAAAAGAAAAAGATGCACATAATCAAAATTTAGATAATGCTGTTCAACTTTATATTTAGGCTGTAATACATGTAAAAGTGCTTACAATGCAAATAAAAAAGCAAACAGCGAAAGGTGTGCAGACGGAAATGTGGCGGACAAAAGCAGCGAAAGGCCTGCGGACGGAAACGTGGCGGACAAAAGCAGCGAAAGGCCTGCGGACGGAAACGTGGCGGACAAAAGCAGCCAGCCTTTGCCTTTGGCGCTGCTTGGAAACAGCCAGAAGATCCCTGTTGGGCCCCCCCCACAGTCATTCCAGGCTGCGGGCCCCACAGGCTTAATCTGCTATGGGCATCAAGTCCGGCAGTGACAGAAACCTGGCTTTCGAACATCTTTATCCATTATGCTAAGTGCTTATCTCTCATATCGTAACTGCGAGGACCAGTCTGCCGTCTGCATCTTATTGAGCAGAGGAGCATCAGGCCGTAATGCCAGGAAGTACGAAGGGGCCAATGATTAATAATCTGAGGAGTGCATTGGGGGGGGCGGCAGAAGCTAAGATGGGACCATTTGCAGGGGCCTTCAAGCCGTGCGAGTACCTGCTGGGCAGCTGGATGATCC
>JAODLC010000052.1:2491599-2517162 GCA_026781145.1 Hippopotamyrus pictus | reverse complement strand
GCAATGAGCATTAGTGAACTTTTGCTTTCAGTAATGCATTTGTCTTTACTCTTTATTGAATATGCCTATTTTGTCTCGTTTTCTTTCCAAATAAATGCAACAGGGCATAGAATGTGAAGGAGTATCGATTTCGGTATAGAAATTTAATGTTGCAACTTTGGACTGCGAGGGCCACCTCTAAATGTTTTTAGATTTGGAAAAAACTTTACACATAATATTTTCTCAACTAACTGAACAACTTGAAGGGTGGAGAAGCAAACTTTTCGAACATTAATTTTTTACCTACATAAGAAGGGCCACCCTACTATATATGTTTACAGGCCCAACTGTGCCATCAGTTTGCCCAGCCCTGGTATTCGAACCGCTGGCCACGAGAACGGTGTCCAATCCCACAGAGCAGGGTTATTCAAATCACGGTCTTCGAGGTCTGAGCACTGCTGGTGTTCCAGCCTTCCTTTACCTGTGAGCCAGGTGTGAAGCCTCTGACCAATCAGAATCAGTAACTATTAAACTAACTACCTGGGAGAACTGAAAACATGGCCTGGATTTGGAATCAAGGTCCAGATTTGAAGAACCCTGGTATAGAGCCACAGCATGCTGGAGGGAAATAGAGTAACCAAGAGAAAGCTGCACACACACAGGATGAACATGCAAAATCCACACACAGAGTGCTGGGATTCAAACCAACAACCTTGGAAGCATGAGGCTAATGTGCTGCCCCTACAGTTTGGTTCTGGACACTGCAGCCGCTCTCTGGCACGCTATCGTCACTCACAAAGGTCGATGGCTGACCGCTGCCCTCCGGATTATCGAGTGCAGTGGTCTCTTCCCCTGACACTCGCATGCCGTGTGGTTGACGAACGTCACCATGATCACGGACCGCTCCATCCGCGGAGGGGACAGCTCCACCAGCTGGTCAAGAAGCGGAAGGAGACCCACAATATTCAGCTGCTTTTATGATAAATACAGTAAACAGTAAGCTAATCAGCTGACTCAAATGAAAAACAATTTTCATAATGCGTATAATTGAATTAGGAGAGTAAATCTAATTTATAAAATATAATTTAAAATAACAAAAACAACCATTATGTCTTTAGTGAGATAGAAACAGCATCCATTGGCTGTTGTATGATAATGATATTTCCTGGGGACACCATCGGCATCATGGTGTCACCCATTTGCACCTTCTCCCAGAATGCATTGCAGCATTCAGACACCACTCACGGTCTTGTTGATGAGGCTGTGGCTTGTGTTGCCGCAGTACAGGGCCTCGTGGTTGCAGCAGCCGCCGCAGCGGTGCACCGACACACACCTCGGCAGGTAGAAGTTGCTGGTGCTCTCGGGATACTCCTTGGACACCTCCAGGCAGACCTCCCGAGGCCGGCACACGGTGCGCTGGATCTCCTGCATGATGACTGGAAGGGGTAGGGGAGGTTAGACAGAACGTTCTGGAAAATGCGAGGTGCGGAACAGTAAAGGTGCTCTAATACTTAGATCTGACTGGAAACATGAAAATAATTTCAAACGTATCATTAATCAGGAGATTTTGCCACAACAAAGCACAAAGGATGCTGGGAAATTACATAGTGAGTGCAAATCAGGAAAAAGTGTCTATCGCTCATACTATCTGCGCCATGGACTCCCAAAGGCTACTATTTGTTCCACTTGGAGTCCATTATTGGGTCCGGTGTTGTTGATTCCGGAGAATTCCCCCTTAAGGTTGCAGTGGAAAATCGCATTTGTTGGTTTGGATGTCAAGGTCTTCAGGCTGATGCAAAACTGCTGTGTGTAACAGGGCCCTTTGTGTCCTGAAAACAGCCTGTTTCTATGTTGATGTCATTTGTTTAAATCAGTTTTGCCATTTTTTTTTTGGTTTGGGGCAAAACGTAGAGGAACACCAAGAGCTAATTGTGCAGCTTGTTTTCTGTTTCCTACTCTTTTTAAATGTTAACACATTTTACTAACTGTACATTTTCCAATATATAGAGAAATGCTTGAGGACTAGAAGAGCAAGACTTTGCTGTAATGAAGTGGCATTTACTTTACTTTCTGAGGACAGAGAGAACTGAGAGATGTTTGGAAACTGGAAATTAAGGTCAGTTTTAAATTACAACTAATGATTGGCAAAAGACCCCTGAACAGGGAACATTTCAGCTGAAAGAGAAATAGTTTTTTGTGTAAGTTAAAGCCTTTAAGTGAAACTTGATTTATTGAATATGATAGCTGAATTAATCTACAATAGACTTAGATTCATATTACGTTATATTGTTGCCAGAGAATCTAAGTTGGCTTGAAATTAGTGCCATGTAAAAATTGTTTTTCTTGGTATTGTTTTTGAAAACAAGAAATAGGAGATGTGTAGCTGTAAGCAAATAAAGAGCAAATGTGAATCAAAACTAAATTTTACACCTTTGGAATTGTCGCTGTCTGCATGTACAGTGCAAATAGTGCTGGAATTAAACCCTTTTGATAGAATGGACTGAACGCAATGCTCAGTTACACGCTTACTAATTATTTAATTTGTGAAAAGTACAGGCAGCTACGAGGACAGACTGCAAGTGCGAGATACACCCCCCCCCCCCCGGCAGATGGTGCCTCACCCTCGAAGGTTCCGTCGAACTTGTAGAGTGCCATCTCACGGGGCTCTCCCCACATGTCATCAGGGCCGATGCGGCTGCGCCAGGGGGCGCCGTGCATGCGTCTGCGCAGACAGTCCTGCACCAGGCTGTACTCCGGGTACAGCATCTCCAACAGCTCATCCAGGCTGGACGCCTGCGGCGGCTGCATGTGGGGGGGATGGAGAGAACCTCCGTCCTTAACAGACACGCGCGTGAGAGGATGGAACCCAGAGACGGAGGGTGACTAAGAGGACGGAGAACGTCAGAGCAGGTTAGGTTAACGAAGCACAATTTTTTGCGAAAGCAGGGCCAACCAGTCCCTGAAGCAGTTGGGAGTCAAAGGTCTTAATTAGGGGCTTGACGGTGACATCACTTTTCCAACTGTGGGATTCGAACCAATGACCTTATGATCACAGGAGCACATTGCCTGAATTGAAACATAATACATAAATACAGGTCAATTTTATGCTGGGTAGGGCAAAAGACTGATGGTCAAAACACCTCTAGTGCACCTGCCTAGATACTGATCAGGTGCCGTAGTGACAAACTGTGTGGATTTTTGGCCGAACTGGAACAGAACCTGAAGTAATGTGTCGTTAGAAGGTGCTGCGGTCTGGTGTCAAATCAGTGGAAGTTATGTGGGTGATGATTCATAAAAGCCAAAAGATGAAGACAGATCTAATTATTTGAGTAATTATGTAGCTTGTAAAATGAGAGGAGAGTTAGTATTGTTTTTGCTGTCTTGTCACGACGTGTTAAAATTTATAGTTGTGGGTTTTGTTTTCATTTGATGCATCAGTAATAATTTACTTGACGGGGCAAAAATACTTATATATAATATAGTATGTTAATACTCATGTATTAATCACAAACTAAATGTTACAAACTCATCTCATATTAATTCATCATTAATGAATCATGATGCATATTTTATCTCAAGTAGCGACTACATTTGTTACTGTATCAATTAATTCTGTAAACCTTTGTGAGCTACTGAAGGAACAAGTCATGAATAACACATGTGAAATACCCATCTCATATTTGTTCATCATTGATGAATCGTGCCGCATCTTCTCAAGTAATGACTATATTTGTTCATGATTTGTTCATGATTTGTTCATGATTTGTACTTCAGTAGTAACTCAGTTTGTGTGCCCCATCAAGTAAAGTGTTTCTAATGCAGGAATAATTAGTGGAGAACGTGTGGCTGCAGTTGTACATTGCTGCCAATCGGATGTCATGCTCAGCTTAAATGAAATGAGGTCATAATTCTGATAGAATGAAGTCATCTCCCTGACGCCTGGCTTCTCATCGCTATGAGAGAGTAACTCTGAGTATGTGTTATGCTTGGGTGGGGGGGGGCACAGAGCGGATAAATAATCCTTGTGAACAGCTGCGGAATCTGTGAACTGATAAGCTCCGCATCGATTATCCACAGAGGAACTGTTCTCTCAGTCGGGCACGATAATTAGGCTTTTCTTTAAGATGAGCTCCATTGTATCACACTGATGAGTTAATAGTTCTTTTTGCCTTTTGTGAACAACCTGCTGGATCGCTAATTTCAGCCAGCCGGCGCCTAGGCAACGGTTCACTGGATCTCACGCTCACCACCAGCATGTGACACGTCAGGGGGCTGTGAGGGGTTAGGCGTCTGGAACTGAAAAGGCTCACCCCACATTTTCAATGAAGTATCGCTATCAGATCGTAAGGGCTGAAAATTAGCGTGACCACAACCGGAAACCTTGAGATTCCAAACATGAGCGTGGAGAAAGAAGATTATATATGAATGACTCGGAGAAGACAAAAGTGTCATTGTAGGCTTGTGCACCAATCAGCAGAGACGGCAACACAGACAGGCTGAAATCTGCATTCGGACGCAAACAAAGCCAGAAGAAATGTTTCTTGCTTCTTACCTCGGAGGTCGGCTCGTCTGTGTGGGACCCATGAGTGAGATTCGAAACACCAAGAATCCATAAAGTTAAAGATAACATCCACATAGTGCACTGGTGCCGGGAGGGGGGCGGGGGGGTGGATCAACAAAGCTGCCTGCTCGACTCTTTCATCCCAGGGCTCTGAATTCCTTCATCCCAGTGTGAGACGCCCCTCCTGTGAGCCGAACTCCCGTCCAGATAAGAGAAGCCTCTGAGATGAGCGTCGGAGCTCAGCATTCTCGCTGAAGGGTCCTGGTCTCTCGCTGTCCCGCCGGGGCAGACATGGTATGTTACTCCCTGTGTCTTCCCGCCTCTGCTGCCCGAGAAATCAGCGCCGTTCAGAAGGGCGTCTGCAGACAGCGAAGCTCCCGCTGTCTCCCCCTCAATGCTTTCCTCTGCAAGTCCGGACGGGAGCTGAGATGTAAAAGTTTCGTCTTGAGTGTAAAAGGGAAGGAATTCCGGGCAGACGGCTGCGGCGGCAATCTTGGCAAGTCGGGTCCGCTTCCCGCTCTCAGGCTCTCTCTTGGACGCGGCTGTCCGCTGCGAAACACGCATGCACACTTACACACAGGCGAGCAGGAGAATAGAACTGGGAGGGGCCTTCTTCTTTGGGTGTGAAAGTACCAGGAAAGGGAGGGGGGGGGGGGGTTTTCAGGGCTACTGTGGCCACTTGTTTAATCCGTTTCATTTAAAAACACATAAAAGGCCACTTTCCTCCATGAAACGTCATGGCGACGAAACCTTCAGGCTCCTGTTATCCCAGAGGGCCCCCGCTTTTCAAAACCGACCTTCAAATCAAGGTGGTCATGAAGATGAAACTGGAGACCAGCAACCATGTGGCTGAAACAGAAATGAACGTGGGGGCTTGCTGGAGAAAGAGGCTGCCTGAGAGCGTACCTTTAACCCCCTGGCCTCATCCTCGCCCCCTCCAGAGGCGACTCAAATCCCTCTTGACTTGCGTGCATTTTTTCGGACAATATGGCTAATAATCCTTCTGGGAACGACATTCCCACTTTCCCCCTCTCTGCTCCTTTTGCCCAAAGGCTGTCCATTCTGTTGCACGTCACTCTTTAGGAAAATCAATGTTTTCCTATCGAGTTCTTCTCCACTTCCCAGTTTTAGGTGAATCTGCCGGAACACCGTCTGCATGAGCCTAAATCTCCTGGGAAGAGAATCGATTAGGCGACAGGATTCTGTTATGGCCTTCAACAGAAAAATGAGATTCCGGCCAGAACAAAAGGACCTGGGTAACAAATGTGGAGATGCATTGGAGTGTTTTTTAATCATTAATTATGTATTTATTTAATGTGTTTGCCTGGGTGCGGCTAAAGATAACATCCACAATGCACTGGTGCCGGGAGGGCAGATATGCTGATGTAACCAGGCATTCCTCCCCAGTAACACTATTCTGCTATTAGATTATCGCTTCTCCTTCCAGAGAACATCAAAACAAAGTCGATTAGACTAGAAGGGAAATGAAAGGCAGCGCTTCAGCGACATAAACAACCAGCAGCGTGGCGGTTTAGCCCCGGAGGTCGTTTTACTTACAGTATTTGTGCAATTTCTGCTCTAAGGAGAAAGCAGACGGCAGATGAATGCGAGGAACAGAGAGGACTCAAAGTCGGTTCCGGGAGATGTAATCCTTATAGGAAGATGGAAGCATGAGCACAGAGCTGCAGGTCCAATACAAGCAGGGCTGTGGAGATATGTAGGTGCTCATCCTGGAGGAGATGCTTAATTGTGGTGGGGGGACTTGCACAATCGTCGGTGATGAAGAAAGGGGGCACCTTCATCCATTTGGGCAAAAGGGGCAGCTCCTCATCCGCCCCACCCACAACGTGCCTGGTTAAAAGAGAGGGAAGACATCTGCACAAACAGTAGCAGGACATGCTGAAAGAGGTGCACATTTAACACACGTGAAACACACGTATTAGCCCATGTCGGCCAGGACAAGCTGCCACATGCCCAACGGCAGAGCAGAAGTCACACTGTACCCAGAGATTTAGGGAAGTGCCTCGAATCGGGAGGACAGTGATCAGCTCGCTTCTGTATACACGGCCCATCCATGTCCATCCATCCGTGTTTAGCGGGTGTGGCACGTTAGCGGTTAGCAGTCCGTGTTTAGCGGGTGTGGCACGTTAGCGGTTAGCAGTCCGTGTTTAGCGGGTGTGGCACGTTAGCGGTTAGCAGTCCGTGTTCAGTATTCAGACAGTCCGAGCGTAGAAGCTCGTTCTGAGTCTCCCGCTGTTGGCCAGGATAGCTGGGATAGGATTTCACCTTGAGAATATACCACTTTACATTGAGAATATACCATTTCACCTTGAGAATATACCATCTCACCTTGATGTTCCCTATAGCACTGAAGCCCTGAAAAGATCACTGTTCATTATGACACGCCCCCCACCTCCTAAATGTCACCGAAACAGCCGCTCTTTTACTTGGAAGTCCACCCCTAATGGCCAAACAAGAATAGAGGAAGTGAGGAGCTGGGCAGGTGGCAGCGACTTTCTGTAAGCCACAGGAAACGACTCTGCGGTCCGACTGGCCTTCAAAGCAAACCGACAAGCGCCTTTCGTAGCTGTCACTCCAAACCTACAGGAAAATTAACCCCTACGGATACAGGGAGCTGTGTTACTCTCAGCACGGACCTGACTGCTCGTTTCTCACAGCTAGCTATAATTAAGTACCGACACGGCAATTAAGCAGGAATGATCCTCAATGCCTGTTTGAAACTTGTAGATTTTTATAGCTTCTTATGTTCGCTTGACTTTCAGTCAGCTTTTAATTCGTGGCTGTAATTTTAAAGAGGAGAGAGATAATCACACGACGCCGGAAAAGGTTGCCGGTGATGCTTGTGCAGGTCTGTGGCATTTTAACAATTTGTACGTTTTTTTTTTTTTTTTTTTCCGTTTCTGGCTGAAGCGGAGAGTAAAACCCTTGGGCTAAACCCAACGTCACCACGAGAGGTTTTCCCAGTGCACTGGCCGGGATGGACATGAGGGGCTGCGAGGGCAAGAGGGATGAGGTCTGTGGGCAAGAGGATCGAGCATCAGCCTGCCAAAATGACGCTTAGGCCTGCCAAGCCCCTCCTGAGAACTCGGAGCTCAACAAAAACATCTCATGACATCACTGGTTCGTGACGCTCAAATGCATAACAAGGAAACGGTGGCCGTTACTCCGTCCAGCCTCTTCAGACTCGACCAAACCTCCTACGATATTCACCATCCTGCTACTGTCAGTTTTGTTTCTTTATTAATGTTATATTGGTGGGATTTTGCTCACGCTCAAGCTGCTGTGGGGAGCAACCAAAATCCCTTTTTCTGCATAAACATCTCTGCTTTAAGATGAATTTTGCTCGTGATCCTAGACTTAATGTGATCTGGTACTCCATTGGCCCCTGGCAGTCTTTTGTTTTCAGGTAACACACCTCCACCATTAAAACGCTCCAAAAATAAACATCCAACAAACATTCAAGAAATCCGTGCCGCGACACTGGGTCAGAGCAGAAATGATGTCGTACTTTTAGCAACAAGGTAGGCTGAAACAGGAAAAGGACGGGCCCAGCAGATAAGTAACCAAAGTAACTTAAGTAGCTTGATAGATTGACTGCAGGTGTGGGTGATGATTATAGACTGAAGCTGTCTGGAGGTAGATGTGGGCATGGAGGGTAATCTCACCTGCAGCAGGTAACTTGCGAAATGGATTCCGGACCGGATTGGACAATGTGAGACAGCCTTTTTTCTCAAGAGCTCAATGCGTACGGCTAACATGTCACAGAAATATGAATTTTTCCAAGAAGACGTCTACTGTAAAAGTACAAGTGAATTATTTCCTGTGACACGGTACAAGGGTTTGCAAGATCTATGACCTTAAAATGCTGGCAGCAATTACTATTATACATAATCCTTATTATAATCACTTACTTGTATACATCTCTAGGTGTTTAATATACCCACCCATGTACCTTCAGTGCCACTCTTCCAGAATGGGGTGCAGCTATATTAATTAGTGTAAACACGTATATTTACATAACATAAAAAAAAATGTGCAGCTGGCTTCATGATCAGTGAGGCATCGATACAGGAGCCCGTCGACTCAGACGGCTGGACTGTGTCGTCTTCCTGAATGCTAAAGCTGTCTGTTTGCCAAGGAAAATAGAAATAGGGCAAACAATGCCATTCCAGAAGCTTCAGGGCCTGCTATCCTTTGCATTATAGCCCAGTTACACTGTGCTTCATACTGCCCCCTAGAGTTATAACTAGGGATCTGCACTTATAACAGTATTTGGATTTAAGTAAAGTTTAATTTGCAAAGCATAAAATTGGAAAAAGAAATCAAGATGTGAGTTTAAAAATCGAACTCCCAGGATCCTCACACAGTAACTGTTATGTTTGGTTGGGCAGGCAAGCAGACGAGCAGGCGAGAGAGTCCGGAAGTAGGGCAAAACGGGGATTTAATGGCGATTCAGCTTGGAAGGCTGGCAAACACGAACGAAACCCACAAACACCAATGACTGACACTCAACACAGGAAGACGTGGACTAATATAGACGGGACTGGTTGGAATTGACTAGACACCGGTGGAAACAAATCAGGAGTCGACAGGAGGTGATGAGGGGGCGTGGCACACACGAGGATCGATCGGAGCTGGATGTGACAGTAACCTTATATGAATACATTTTTACTGACAAATTGTTGACACTTGACCGTTACGTAAATTTGTTTTTCATATGCTGCTGGGTGCTCCTGGCTTAGAAGCCTGCGGTACTTTTTATATCTGAGATGGTGTCATTCCTCTTTAGGGAACCCAAACATGATTGCACAGCCTTGCCAGAAAACTGTAAATAAGAAGTGCATAAACACATATGAAAGGTGCAAGAAACCATTCCCCTGAAAGCAGACTGGCCATTTTTAGCCAGACGATTGAATTCAGACAAACCCAAGGGCCATTTTACAGTGCAAGGTGTTGCAACAAGCAATGCTGACCCCAACTCAATGAACTTCTCGAAAGTACAACGTTTCTGAAGTCACTTTATTTTTCAAGTCTACAGTTACATCATAACTCTCTCAAGTCTACAGTTTACAGAAACAAGTTTTACAGTTTTACAATGCAGCCACAAAAACAGAATAGGCAAAAAATAAAGTTGTTTTGAGTCTAGATAGATAGATAGATAGATAGATAGATGAAAGAAAGAATACTGAACCCAAATCCATGCCCTTTATTGACTGATTGACTGATCGATAGATAACAGACAGGGAGAGAGAGAGTCTGATGCTACATTGATTCTAATGTGCAAAAAAAGAGGTAGTAAGAATATTCTGGAAAAAAAAAGAAAACCATGTGACAAGTGGGCATGGTTAGAGCAGGACGACAGCACCTCATAAAAGGTAAAGAATCAGAAACTCCAAAGAAGTTTGACATTGAAGATTATATTGTAACAGACAGCATATTCTCCCATTATCAGATCCATGTCCAGTTATCATTAGCTGCTACCACAATAAACCCCAACCCAAATATCTGGCATCTGTTATTTACTTGTTAGCAGGGGTGTTTAAAATGGGGTAAATATCCAAATGTGTTTGGAGTCTCAAGTCATAAATATACAAGATGTGTAACTGGAATTGTCATTCGGAAGCAATTATGACTGAAAGTTCACGCACATAGAAATTTAATGCTGATGTTTTGTCCTTAATGAGAATCTCATGCACGCTACATGCTACACAGAGCAGGACTTGGGTAAATATTAACAGTGCTGCCTAAATTTCTGGCTACGTACCACAAGACAGTGCTGAAGTCTTGGGGTTGAGTAGGGTGGCGAGATTCTGATGCCCAACCGTATCGCTAGATTTTGTTTTCTTGCGTGTCTCCCTGCATCGCGAAACGGCCACCTTTTGGTTCCTGTCCGCTCTTATTCCCAAATAAAGCCCCATAGCTTCCTCCCTCCTGTGTCACATGACTCAAGTTTCACATGCTTCACGTGTCACACGATTAATGTGTCACATGACTCACGTGTCACATGCTTCGGGCATACTTCATGCCATTGACTTCATATCATTGTAACGACAAAGAACAAACAGAAAATGACAACAATGTCAATAACAATAATGCAACTGGAAAAAAACACTGTACAGAGAGATATAATGGAATGTCTGCAGTTCCAGTTCACTGAACAATAGGCAGTAAATTGTTTCCATATTCCGTCGGAAAAGACATTAACGTAACAAATGGCAGTGAAATTTATGCTGTGCAACAGAGCATTTTGGTCTTTTTAGAAACTAAAAATGTAAAAGTGTGAACATGTAACAGTTATAATTAGGTGACCAGCGACCTCATGCTTGTGTAAGAGATGGTGTTTGGTGTTTTTTTTTTTTCTTTTTCAATCCAAGGTTTGAGCATTTCTGCAAAGTGCGGCATGTCGTATTAATCGTGGGGACAGCTTGACCGCGGTGACGAGCAGAGACCCCATAACCTTATGGAACACCGGCGAGGTGGAGCTCTCAACAGAACTGGTAGTTGTTGGCTGTCATGAGAGGCTGATCTTCATGTTGATGGTGACATGATGGGTCACTGTGATCCACGCAGCCCGCTGGACAGTCACATGACAGAGGCTGCTGGCCCAGCATGATGTGTAGGTCATTCTGGTACATCGGCTGAGAAGGGAGATGATTAATCTGAATGTCAGTCTGCTCTTAAGAAAGCGATTCAGAATATCATCTCAGACCTTCATATTATGCCATTTTATATACTTGGCTTCTCTAAGTGACTCACATCACGAACCTTGGTGAGATTAAATCGAAGTTCACGATGGATACGGGTCTGTATGCTATTAATGCCTCATGAGATGGGGTGTAGACTTTTAATTTTTCTACATATGAATCTATTCATTCTCTGGGTGTACAAATGCACTTGCCTGCGGTGTCTGGTCACAGAGCAGCCCCTCGATCAGCTGGATGATGTCATGGAAGGTGGGCCGACTGCCAGGGTCCATGTTCCAGCACATTTTAATAATCGTGTATCTGAGGGAAAGAGCGATTTGGTATGACCTTAGAACATGAACTGTCTGGAGGTCTCCCTAATCCTCCTTTCCAGGGTCTACAGAAGAGAGTTATGGAACTGCCCTGCTGCATTACCCCCCACTGCGCGAGCAAAGCTCCTTACATCCTAACCACACATAGTACAAAGCTGTCTCACTCACATCTCCTGGGGGGCAAACTCTGGCTGGGTCATCTGGTAACCGTTTCTGATCTTCTCGTAGAATTTGGTGTCTACTGGAATTCCCGGATATGGGTTCATACCTGAACAAAGGAAATAGCATAGATATAACATAGATATAACATAGAAATAACATAGATATAACATAGATATAACACATACACTCTACAGTGTTTATAACCTACTTGGGGGCTTGGGGCGGCACTGTTGGTTAAGACTCTGTGATCCAAAGGTCACTGGTCCAATTCCCAGGACTGGCAGACTGAGAGGTGTGTATTTGTGTGTGTGTATATTATTTTCCTTGATACTTCATTTATCATATACTGGGGTGTAACAATGCACTAGGCATAATCTCAGTTTTGCTTTGAGTTTTCTTTTTTTTTTTGCATTTTGCACTGGAGTCTGCAGAATAAGGACACAACTGCAAACGGCTTTTGCAAATATACACGCCTAAATAGGAATACACAGGACCTGATAGCTTGTAGTCTGGTTTCAGTCTTATTTTGCTTAATATACGGGTTAAATGCAGAGGACGCATTTCATTGTTGTGTGCTGTGGTGATCACTAAATTGCAATTGCGTTTTATAATTACTCATGCAGATGCA
This sequence comes from Hippopotamyrus pictus, assembly GCA_026781145.1. Lineage (NCBI taxonomy): Eukaryota > Metazoa > Chordata > Actinopteri > Osteoglossiformes > Mormyridae > Hippopotamyrus > Hippopotamyrus pictus. Next base: position 2,504,796 of record JAODLC010000052.1, on the reverse strand, counting down.
GGAGACCGAAACCATTTAAAACCATTTTAAACTCCATTCTCTTGCCAACTAGTCGCGTCTGATTAGCCCTCTCACCCAGTGAGAATATCTCCCAGAGCAGGACCCCGTAGGACCAGACGTCGCTCTGCACGGTGTACACGCAGTCAAAGATGCTCTCTGGTGCCATCCACTTAACGGGCAGCCGGGCCTGTGGAATGGGACAGCGGCTATTTATATTACAATGCACAATAGATACAATGCATTACCATAGAGTATCATACAATAAGCAAAATATTTCTGCTGTTACGCTGACCATTAGACATAATTAAACATTAATCTGGTACCACTTTACAATGAGGCTCCCTTCTGCCACTGATAAATGGTAGTATCTCATTAATAAAAAGAAAACTGTGTTATAACTTGTTTAAAATTGTCTATTAATAATTCACAAAGTGTTACAACCTAATTAAGTAAGCAGATCATAAACCGTTCACAAACCCTTTATATGTGTAGCCTTATTGTAATGCGGCACCCAGTATTATAAGAATATTATGTCAGAAAGAGTGTTTCCAACTAAATGAATTAAACGCAGTAATTTACAATGCACCTATTATTCAATATCAGCAAGTACTGGTGTAAGGAAACCTAATGACTGGCAAGGTGCAATGCTATGTGGCTAACTGAAGCGCTGCTGGCTACTTTCACACTGTTGTAACACAAATCATGACCTACGATTTGTGTGTCGAGAGGTATATGAGAAACACTGTAACACTAACAGGCTGTGTCTCATACATATCAAGGTGTAATATGAAGCAGGTGGACAGGTGGCCCTTCTGCACTGTAACTTTGCTCATCGCGGGCGACGATGTCACGTGGTTGGCAAGAAATTAAATTGGGACTTTGTGGGAGTTTTTGGGTGTTTCAGGAAAGCCACAGACGACATACGACGTAAAGTAAATATCTTACAGTGATCTTAGTATCCTATGTTTTTTGTATCTTTTTGCTTCACTTTTCCGGATCGTGGTGGGCCTGTGCCCCTAACCCTAACCCTAACCCTCACCCCTAACCCTAACCCCCGCCGTGTGGAAGGGTCGACTGTATATTTGCGTATAGTGGACTGTTTCCTTACATTTCCTTTGATTACATAATTGGAGTCATTCATGATGTCCCGGGCCAGGCCAAAGTCACAGATCTTAGCCACCCGGGAGTCTGTCAGGAGCACGTTCCTGGCGGCCACGTCTCTGTGGATGCACTGGGGAAATGAGGGCGGGAGTAGCGGCCATTTTGGTTAGTCTACAGGGTGACCGGCAGAGCTCACAATGCACAGAGTCACTGTTACATCGTTCGCATAAATAACATCGAAGACAAGCAGAATGCACAGATGAGGTGCGGGCGACTTCTGTACATTTTTCGAAGCAAGGAATTCCAGTCCTTGGGCAACATGGTAGGAGAACCTCAGCAGGTCGTCCATGTCCAGCGGCCAGCTGTCCATATCCTCGTCGTCACACGAGGAACCTGGAAGGGCCGCAGGGGTGTGAGACTGTGAAGGTGCTGCTGAGTATTACTGCCTTTTTAAGGAATCAAGATGCTCCTTTACCCTGAGAAGATCCTGTTGACATCAAAGTCGGCCTCTGATTATAACCAGAATGTAAGGAGCAGACTCCGCTGTCACTGATGAGATATGAGAGGGAAAAGGTATCTTTTTAATTAAACGTCACTTGGGTGACCCACTGCAGGTTTTCATACAAGATATATTAAAGTCTGCTGTATGACAGGTGTGCAATCCCTGTCCCCATCCATCCATCCATTTTCTGTACCCTCTTGTCCTATCCTGGGTCGGGCGGGGGGTCCAAAGCCTATTCCAGTAGCTACAGGCAAAACCAAGGAACAACCCAGGATGGGGCGCCAAGCCATCGCAGGACACACTCACACACCATTCACTCACACATATGGGCAATTCATACACTTATAGGCAATTTTTATAACTCCAGTTAACCTTAGCATGTTTTTGGACTAGGGGGGTGGGGGCGGTGGAACAAACCCCACGATGACACGGGGAGAGCATGCAAACTCCACATACTGTAAGGAACCCTGGTCCCAGAGGTGTGAGGCCCTCAGCTATGACTGTCTATGATTTACATTTAACATTTCCAAGGCAGTTTAACGGTATAGTGAAGCTTGACATTACTCTGTCTCCTGTCCGCCAACACCACACCAGTTACAATGAAGCCTATCAGACTGAGTACTGTAGGCCGTGCGATGTTCTCTTCACCTCTTGCTCGACATTCTTTTAGGGTGCACGTTCTTGTAGTCCCATACATTCTCTTGCAAGCTCAGGACGAAATTCAGAAAGGTGTCCGTCTTGTTTCGTAGGAAGTTCTGAAGGTCTCCGTGGCAACAGTACTCAGTGATCACCAGTATGGGGCCTAATTGCAAACAAACAAATAGAGTTGGGGGGGGGGGTGTAATGCCTTTTAATTTACGGGTTAGTACTTGTGTTTGGGGGCTCTGTAGCTGATTTTCAAATGAATTGTACATTTCTCATACTGAGCTGTTTAATAGACACTTTTAATGTAAATCTCATAAAATGTACAAATGTGAGCCTTTTCACAGAAGGAAAGCTTTCTGGTTGGTCTACCTCCATAAGTGCAGGCTCCCAGAAGATTGACGATGTTCTCGTGCCTTCCCAGATGGCTTAAGATCTTCAACTCCGACATCAGTGCTTCCTTCTCATCAGAGCGAGCGCTCGCTGCAAGGGACACAACCTCGTTTTTCATGGCCTCAGCAGAATTACACCACACCGTTCGTTCTTTTCGCAAACTCCTCTCAGCCTAAACACGGCAAAGACTCACGCTTGAGCATCTTTACTGCGACCTGCACGATGTCGTTCTCCTTCTCCAGGCCGTAAGCGGTCGCCTCCACCACCTTCCCGAATTCTCCTGCACCCAGGATTTTTCCTGGAACGAACGCAGGCCAGACCGACAACCTCACAAAACATCATCTTTATATGTCCTCTGTAATTTGCTGTGTTGTTCAGCTAGTAACACTTTGAGGGGGCACAAATATAGTAGTACACTCTTACTTAATGTATTAATTAACCAGTAACTAAGTGTTAGTTACATACAGATTCCATGTCTGTTCATCATTAGTAAATCATGACGGTTCATGTATTTCATGCAGGTGCTATATTTGTTCATGATTTGTATCTGAGTAGTAACTGAGTTACTAAGATACTTGTGCCCCTTGAAGTTGCTGTTTTGCTATTTCACTTTATCTCATTTTGAAAGTAGTTTTACGGGTAGGACAGACATTCCTAGCATCACACTTTTGATGTTTCTAAGAACTATTTGTCGAAGTGTTGTGACGCTCTCAGCGGAAGGAACCCTACCAAGCTCCAACTTCTCCCGGGGAAATTCCAAATGGTCATTATATGGAAGCTGGGCAGGATCAATGAAGCTCGTGCTATCGCAGGCCTCGACGATCTTCCACCGGATTTCATATCTGGGTTTCTGGAGATCAGAACACGAATGCCACTTTGAGCCCAGACGTGCTGGTTTCTGAATTTCTTAGTTGCACAAATGCAACAGTAGTAAATCGCAAATGGAAGATGTAAATGAAATGGTACAAGGTCTGTCTTACCTGTTTGTACTTATAGAACAAGATGATCAGCAGCAGCAGGAAAAAAACGGCCAACCCAACAGCTCCAGACAGGATGGGTATGAACATCTTAAACCAGGCTTTACGGGCAGACATGAAATTAAAAACAAAACAGACATGCTAATTAAAAGTTTAGATTACTTGCACATTTCTGAACATTTTAGTTCAGTGTCAGCGCCAGAACTGATCTGACAGCCAAACCCAACGTTTTCATGTGGGGGTGTACATAGGGAGCAATGGTATTACCAGGATATCATAAAGTGGGGGGGGGTGGGGCAGGTGGCAATAGCAAAGGATGGCGACATGTTTTGGTGATTATTTTTGGGAGGGTGCAAGACACTGACACTGTTACTAACCCTAACCGACACCTTTAGCCTCCAGGGGAGAAAAAAAATTATATTTATTTAAACATTTTGATTTCACAGGAAGAGGACGGTTGGCATGTAACATGTAATGTCGTCTTAAAGCTCTAACTGTCCTCTCTAAGAAACAACAGGAATTTACAGAGTGTAATGTGCGGTATGAGAGATATGAGCAAAAACATAATGTCCTCTACAGGGGACAAAGATGAACTGCTGGACCTCAGGAGGTTAAAGACTGTTATGATTTATAGTGATATCTGGTGTAATATTCTGAAATTATCACTTTTACAGCCAGAAGGTATAACTCTATGCATGCTGCCAGGTTGCATGAGGTGGCATGAATTAATTTCGTGTTTCACGTGGAAACTAACCGTGCTGAGTGGCTGGAGGAGGGTCGTTCAGGGTGAACATGTCACTGCTCTCTCCGACCACGTTAGAGGCCACACACTCAAAGGTTCTCTCCTGGGGGGGCCCACTCAAATTGAGCACGCTCCTCGCTTCCACTGGCCCGTAGTCCTTTCTCTGTGCCGTCGTCGTCTGCGTGGGGGGGGGGTCCAGGGGCTCCCTGTCACTCTCACAGCTCCTGTAGATCCGTGGGAAGTTTACGGCAAGGCCAGATATGCACAAACGACTCTTTTGTTCCGATATGATTAGTGGCGCACAGATCCCCGATACGTACGAATTTCTGACGCCTGAGCACTGGTACCAGACCAGTTCGGGTGCTGGATATCCGGAGGAAACGCAAGTCAGGGCGCTGTTGTACCTACTCACACGAGTAACGGGCTTTTCTGCAAAGAACAAACCATTGGAGATACAGTGAGAGGTGCAGCGGTGGCTACAGGCAGGCATATTGCACAAGCGACCACGTAAATTCATTTTATTTGCTATTAAATTTGTAGCCTATTTTACTAGTTGAACCACAGTGCTGATCATCATAATGCACTGTATACTTGCGCAACGTGTAGCCTATAAATAACTCTTCAGCTTTGAGTCTAGTTTGCTAGTTAGCTTACAAGCTAAGCTGTGTCTGTCTTCTAGCTCAGTGGCCCCCAACCCCCGGGCCGCGGGTCATGCGGTACCGGTCTGCGGGCTGCACAGAAAAAATAAAAAACTTAGATCACGTGATAGTTACCACTAAAAATATTCCCACAAGCCGTTTATTATTATATTTTAAAGATACCCCATTATTATATTTTTAAAATATCCCCATTTTTATACGTGTCATTTATTCGTATAAATACGTATACGTATATTTATCTGCCACTCCTTAAAGGCTGGGCCGTGAAAATAGTTTCTGATATTAAACCGGTCCGTGACGAAATAAAGGTTGGGGACCACTGTTCTAGCTGACTTAGAGAGTTTTGAACCAATATGGCCGACACTGCAGCTACTGTTGTTGACTTCATTCTAAAGATGTCCTTCTATGAAGGGGAGCAGAATTTACTCAAATTGAGTATAAAGAATCACAGTCACAGAGTACTGAACTGGTTGGTTGGAATAAAATCTTGGTCCGGTTTTTCACTTTCTGGACCTGAATTGTCCACCCCTGGCTTTTAACGGCAGCATTCCTGCATATCATCATCACCCTGGGGCCGAAAGAAGGTTGGCAATGGTGCGGGTCCCTAACAAAGTGCCTGGGTAACAGGGACAGACTTACGGTGGATCGTAATGGTGAAGGTGAGAGACTGGGTGACGTGAAGGTTTGTAGCATAGATGCTGTACTGGCCTTGGTTGTCGGTAGTCATTCTCCTCAGCACCAGACCTTCCTCATACCTGCAATGATAACATGAATCTGTGGGGTGGAGATACTGGGTCTCAAGCTGAATAGAATAACAAAGATTTTTTTTTTCAGTTTTTATACTGCATGCAAACTATTTCCTCTATCCCTTTCTAAAGAAGTTTATTTTTGGTATCACACAACCCAGATTTCCCCTTTAAACCTTAAAAACATATTCCTAGAAGTAAAAAAGAACAAGATCAGGCCTCTACAGTTGGTTCACATTTTTGCTCTCTCCCAGCTCCCTGTGTGTGGCTCAGGGGGCTGAGCCTGTGTTCCTGTAATCACAAGGTCACTGGTTCAAACCCGGCCTCAGCACATCTGTAGGTCCTTGAGCAAGGCCCTTAACCCCCAGCTCCCTGGGCCACCCAATGGGTGGCTGCCCTTTGTGGACAACTTCCTCTACAAAGAGCAAGTTGAGGGAGGTGTAAAAGCAATTTCCCCACAGGGATAAATGAAGTGTCTATTAAAACAGTCCATATATTTGCTCCCTGCCAGTCAGTCCATATATTTGCTACCTCCCAGCTCCCTGCCAGACAGTCCAAGTTTTTGCTACCTCCCTGCCAGGCAGTCCATGTTTTTGCTACCTTCCAGCTCCCTGCCAGACAGTCCACGTTTTTGCTCCCTCCCAGCTCCCGGTGAAAAAACATGGTCCACCAGGACCGGATTGAGAAACACTGCTGTAGTGGATGAGCAGACGGATGGTTGTAAATAAATAAATGAGTTTCCATTAAGCAGGCTACCTGGTGCTGAGCTTGTGAAGCTTTTGCCCACTGCAGGAGATGTTGTGAAGCCCCGGCGTGGTCCAGCGGCACCCCTCTATGGGGGGGTATGCGTGGACTGCCACTCTCAGCTCCACATCCTCCCCCTCAGTCACAGTCACCGCGGTGCCATTCAAAGACAGCTCTGGACGCAGGGCAGAGGACAGCTGCACATATGGCTTTTCTGTAATGCGAGTTGGACAAACCAAGTTTTCAATTTCGGAACGCTTTACCACGCACACCTCTGTATCGGAAGACATCTTGTTCGAATTTACAAGCCAAAAGGGAATTTCTTTAGCAGCGCTACTTTCTTCCACCAAATAATACACATTTCTTATTAGTTTCCGTTAATTTTTAAATTGCGGTCTACTTCTGGAATTTTACGTTAGAATCAAAGTGGTGGCCTATTGGTTAGGGAAGAACACTTGTGAGAGAAAGGTTGCTGGTTCGAATCCCCGGCCAACATGGCACCACTGTGGTACCATGAGCAGGACCCCGCCCCCAAGCACTGCCCCCCGGGCGCTGAATTAGCTGCCCCCTGCAATGTCACATATGGGTTAAATACAGAGGACACATTTCGGCATGTTGACAATTAATCACTTTCACTGAGATCGTAATAGTGCGTTGAATTTCTATTGTGTTTCGCCTGGCTGTTTATAGAAAATTAATCGGTGCCCTTCTGATCAATCAGATTGGAGAGCTTGACAATGCCTTGGTATAATATTGTCAAATGGCTCTGCATAGAGGCGTTCATTTGCATTTCCCAGCATGCTCATGATCCTTATAAATAGCCCCTGTATGTGTGTGTGTGTGTGTGTGTGTGTGTGTGTGTTATTGTAATTAGCATTGATTGTGTTATTGTATTGTAATGTCTGATGCAATGATAAATGAGCATCAGAAATAAGTCAATATTGAGAACGGACTCAGATCTACTTACCTACAACCTGAAGGAATACAGTGGATCTGTTGGTTCCAACTTTATTGGTGGCTCTACAGGTAAAGTTCCCTGTGTCAGACACGGATACTTTTGGAATGGTCAAAACTCTATTGACACTAGGTCCCTTATCCCAGTTCACTTCTGACTTTTCCGTTGCCTGAAAATACCACAACATTATGCTGAGATGAGCATCTAAGAGACATTAGAAGCTGCAGATCAGTAACCACAGGAGTCAGGAGATATTTCAGTATTTGCATTTCACACTAGACATTTCAGTTTGGGTCTGCCATCCAGAGGCACTCACGGTTTTGGAGTTGTGTTCCCATTTCACAAGATAGCGGGAGTCTGGATTGTGCGTGTAGCACACGATTTTCAGACTTTCTCCAATGATGCGTACGTAATCATCCTTCTCCAGGGATATGCTTGGCGGGGCTCGTATCTCTAGAAGAAATATGCAAGCGTTTCATGTTTCGATAGAGTGCATTATCTGCGGCGAGGTTTTGGTCGCATGTTCTGGCACACTGACCAACAGGGTACTGTCACTCACTCGGAAAGACTTCAAGCGAGAACATCCTGGAGATGCTCTCCACCCCACGGAGCCGCGCGCTGCAGACGTAGTCCGCGCTGTAGCTGGGGTGGAGGTTCTGGATCGTGATGCCTTTCCTGGGGTCCGTGGTGTATCTCATGCCTGGGGGGGTGGAGCTGCCGTTCTGCATGCGAAGCGAGAAATCGGTGGCCTTGGGGTCCTTCAGTGGACACTCCAAGAGACAGCTGTCCCCCTCCGTCTTATCCACCCTCACTGGATAACCCGGGTCAAACAGAAGGGTTGGATCTACAGAGACAAGCAGGGGCTATTAGTTAAAGTTTTACATGAACTGTTCCTCTTAAGTAGCAACATATTGGTGCCGAAATTACAATGAAATTCAAGATTTAATGTCAACGGCATCATTTTAAAAGAGCTGAATTAGTAAGAACCGTGTTTTCCCAAGATTGACAACGTTTTATGTAAATTGAGCAGACGCAGGACGGATATATTTAACACGAGCGAGCATCTCGGCAAAATAAAATGTGCAGCGTAAGCGAGAGGGTGGATGGCGTTTTGCAACGAAGATGTTTTGTTATGTTTATGTCGAAACTGCAGAATCAGATGAAAAGCAGATGAACCGTCTGACCCCGATCTTCTGGGTGGAAACATCTCTCCATAATGCAGCGTGCGGAAGTAGGCGGGCGAAAGGGGGCGGGTTTGGCATGGCGTCGCCACCCTGAAGGACTGTCCACGCATAACCAACGCATATGGTGGGCGGTACCCTAAGCTAACTGTTTAATAGCAACGTAGGTCTGTTTCAATATTAATGATGCTATACTCGTATTTGACATATATAAGTATCGTCGGGATAGCTCAAATTTTATCTCGGGATTTATGATGCGTTAAAAAAAACTCCATATTTTTCATATTCATCTGCTTTATTATTACTTTCAGAAAACTGTTACAACAGTTATATTTTATAGAGGTAACATTTGGAAATTATATGAGAAATGCAAGGAATGTTAGCTGGCCAAAAATATAATTTTAGCCAATCAAGGCAGGGGTGATGTAATTCAAGCAGTCAGGAAAAAAAAATCACAACATGATTCCCAGGGTAATATTGTTTTTTGTTTGTTTTTTTTATCTTTTTTTTTCATCAATAGTCAACGTGCCATAAGATTACTCTGTGCAGCGTTTAACGTTATACGGAAAGACAGGTTGCACGTCCAAAGGACATGTTCTGTAGCCGGCCTGTAGCCTGTCTCATGCAGCAGGCCGGGCTTGTCTTTCAGCGGCCGGCCGCTTGCTCATGTCCTGCAGCTGGGTCGCGATCCGCGACACCTGCTGGAGCAGGGCCTGGTGGTTCTCCAGCAGGAGGCTCTGGTGCCGGGCCAGGTTCTGGAGGTTCATCAGCTGCTGGCCGCCCTGGTCCTTCATGGCGCGCAGGATCTTGATGACCTCGGCCTGGCCGCTGGTGGACTCCCGCTGCCCTACATTCAGCTCAGAGAGTTTGTCCACCAGCGCATCCATGCTGCAGCATGCGTGAGGTGCTTTCACCAAAGGCTGCGGCTCGTCTTTCGCGTTAGCGGCGTGGGCGTCGGACAGGTCCGATGACGGCTCTACTGTCAACACGCCTGCGTCCTCAACGTGACCCTGAGCTGTAAAGGGTGTAAATACACAGTTACTCTGCAAGAGGTCCAGCACATTCTCCTGACTGTTACCACAAAGTAACAAATAAAGTAACAAAAAGCAAACATTCCTTATAACCCTTAGTCATTATTCAGCCATTATGATTTAACAGTTACAACGTGTAACTCTCCATTGCCGAACACTGGCATTTTCATCCAACAAAAAATGTTATGTTTTAAAAGCTTTTTGTTTTTCCTCTGCAGGAATCCTGTGCATTTTGGATCTGCAAGAAAAGGAGAGTGTGTATTGAAAATAGTGTATGCTATTTTTTGATTTCTAATGTTATTTTGGTGTTTATCAGAAACAGCATTAACAAGGGGCAATTGTCCACTTACTTGGAATTCTAGCGATGAGGTAATACGCAAAATGATTTGTTCGCTGGAATTAACTTCTCTTCTTATTCGGTCTGCGGCAAGGTACTTTTCTCAGAACCCTAGATAATAAGATCGACCCCAGTGCTTCTCACATACCGTTTATGTGGAAGCATTGCATGCTGGGAAGGCGCAAAAGCAGACGGCACAGAGGTCAGCGGTGTGTTCGTAGCTGAGAAAACGGGAAGCGAAAGCACCTGATCCGAGACCTGTAGAGTGAGCATTGAGTCGGGGGGCCCAGCCCCCCATGGCTCCAGGAAACACATTGAGCTTCCAGAACTAACCAAAGCTTGACAGCAGGGGGGCCCTGAGCGTCTGTTTCCCACTTCCTGCTACAGTTCTGCTTTCACTGAGGAAGGATGCTCCGGAGTAACAGCCCCCCCAGCCGACACGCCTCCGTATCGCTAAATCGATACTGTGTGCTACAAACGCAACTAAAATAGCGGCAAGGAAATAAAGGGAAAAGCTCGATCTTAACCCTCGATCCGGGACGTGTGAGACAACCATGCGGCTGCCATCCAGAATTGCTACCATTATTTATTGTTAATTACTATTCTATAGCCGTTATTTAAGGCAAAATGTTTCCCAACACTGACCCAAGCAATCAGGAGCTCTATGTACCGTACAGGTGTGCTGGGAACTGGGATAAAACATAAATGTAGATCTGTCCACTGTGCCCCGAGGACTGTTTTGGGAAACACCGATTTACGGAAATGCAATATAACTACATTTTTAAATGTTAATTCATTAATTTATCTTCATCTTAAACTAACCTACTGAAGTTTTATTACACAAAGTGAACATGAGTAAATCTAATCTGTGATATTCAGGGGGCAGATGGCAAGTGCTTCCTTGCACTTGTCAAAGACTTATTTTTGTGTCCAAGTTCCAGATCTTTTCTAGCATAACTGGTGACCTGATCATGTGAAGGAATCATCAACCCACCCCACTCTGGTTGCGGAGAGTTTAATTTACCGCTGCCAATGACAAGTAGAAGTACACCCATAAATTCTTCAAAATTATAGCCACAAAGATATAAATTACAGTGAGACCACTGCACCCACCCTGATTCTCTCTGTTCTCTGTGATTGTAAGGAATGCCTCAGTACAGGGACATTTCAAAGAGGATGATAAAGATACAATGAGAGGCAAGATTGCACATCAAGAGTAGAAGAGCTTCATAAGAATGAATTATTTGATTTAAAGAATTTGCAAATCCAAGTTGGTTTTGTAAATCATATGTCAAGCCATTTTAATTCAGCACCGTCAATTTCCTATTTACTCAAGACCAATTTAAACAATGTAGCTACATCAGAATCAGAATCAGAATCAGAATCAGAATCAGAAAACACTTTATTGATCCTGCAGGGAAATTGTTTAAATGTGTCTCCATTGCGATTGGCATGGTGGTCGTGAAGAAGCAAATTGATTGTAGAGCGAACTGTCACCTTACCTTGGACTGCAGAACGCAGCAGACACATGATTAAGACGACGTAGAACATCCTGGCAGCAGAGTCAGGGACAGCGTGCAAAGTGGAGTGGTGACCTTCTCTGGCTGCGCGCTGAACTGGAACTGAGGATCATGATGCGTCGCTACTTAGCTTCGTTCCAGCGAAGCTTCTCCTTTTCCTTGCAGCTGACCACAATTACCAAGCAGCGCAGGACCACCGAGAAGCGTGAAGATGAAACACCCAAACGAAGCACTGCGTTTCATCAGGGTAGAGCAGGTATATTTATGTAGTCTCAGGCCCAGACCGACGCCACGAAGACAGATCCCTTAAAGGTTATGAATGACAGAATACTCCTCAGAAGATGTTAACATGTGTTAATTAGTGGGAATAGTGGAATGCTTTGAAAATCCATTCTAGTTGCACATTCAATCCTAAAAAATTCATACACAAACAGTACAGTACAAAAGTCTTAGGCAGTCAAAGAAAATGACGCTTAAATGATCTTCATTTGGTGTAAATCTACGATATCATGCCTATCAAAATGCCGCAACCAGTGTGTGTAAGCCTTATGCGGCTGATCAGCACCTCATCAAGGTATTTAACCCATTTAACTAATACGCTGAACTAGTGGTTAAATTTAAGGAATAGATTAAATGGCTGGGGTGCCCCCAAGTGGGGGGGTTGTAAGGGGTGAGTAGTCTGGGCCATTCGAAGGGGGCCCAAAATATCAAGAACATTATTGGCTTGCTCTGGGTTGGGGGTCCGACATAGTTTGATAGCTTCAATGGGGCCCTAAATTTCTAGCAGGACCCCCCCGGTAACTGAAGCAGTGTTTTAGCCATGGAAAAAGATAGTAGTAATCATGCTTGTTAGGTTTTATTATTAATGTCTGCATATTCTAATGTACACTCATTACCCATATAAATAGCTTTAAATATTTCCTTTGAATGCCTAAGATAGTTCATTACATTATTTGTCAAGCGATAATGTGGCCAATTAGGTAAACTTGTCAAAAGAAACATCAGAAACACTCCAGTGTCCAGTGTCTCGGCTGTGCTGTGATGATTGGCTCCCATTCCGCTTGTATCTATGGTCTATTAAGGCCCTGTGCACATTTCTCACTCTATCAATCTGTAACCACTGTCGGGAAGCTGGGTCAGCACAGTAAATAAAACTGCCATCATTTCAGAAAAGGATCCCAGCCATTAAAATGGCCACTTTCAGTTTTCAGTCGTGGAAATGAAGCCAGCCAGCTGTCAGGCAACCTGCTCCAGGTGAAGCGGGAAAAAGTGCGTATAAATCACTGGGTATAAATCACAGGCATGACCTAAACATCCCGGCACTGATTCACTGTAAAGCTGTAGCGACACTGAGATCAAGTGGGCGCTTTGAAGAAACCAGAAGGCATTGAAATGAACCCGTATTGTCCTTGGGGCACTGTGGACGCATGGATCAAAGTGAGCACACCTGGGAATTGACACTGATTAACGATGTGTTACAGTGTCAGACAGGAAGGTAGGGCAAAGTCTACATATATCACTATCATGTTCATTTTACTTTACTGCACAGATAAATAAAAGTGGCGCAGAGCTGGCATTACTGTGTTTTGACTCGGAAAATCGACACTCTCAACTTTCAAGTTTTATTTGTCACCAGAGATAACCTGGGTGGGGGGGGGGGTTAGGAT
>JAODLC010000052.1:2451910-2465723 GCA_026781145.1 Hippopotamyrus pictus | reverse complement strand
AAATGTTGCTGTGGTCTCTTAAGTTTTTCCAGAGCTGTACTTACGGGATATAAATATTATATATAATTATGATTTTTTTTAATCATCTGCTATTTCCTCTATAAATGCTGTCCTGCTATTCTCAAGCATTTGATGGACACAAAAAAATATTTGTAAATTTTTATAATTCGGTTGTTCAGTTTGCTATGTATGTTTGAAGTTGTTTATATGAAAGGTTTTATCATTTTGTTGCATAGTGATTCTATTGCAGTAAAATGAGATTTTACTTGATAATGTGAAGAGCATGAAGACAGATGTTAATTATACGGAGGGGAATGAAGCTCGGACGTACAGCTCATGTTTTCCTCTGATTCAGCATGAAATTTTACTTTGCTGTTCTTACTCTGATATGCCAGGCATTTATTACACTGTGTATAGTAGGAGTCTTGCATTACTTTACTGAGGAATTTTATATGGAATCAACAGGCCTGTTATTATTATTATTATTATTATTATTATTATTATTATTATTATTATTATTAAGCTGTGAAGTATTTCAAAAACATAAATAAAGATTAATATTTTTAAACAGAAACGTTTCCAGGTACCAAATTCGGTTTTTTTGGGTACATAGCACACTGATTTTAAAATGTAACAATATTTCAGTTTTGTGGATAGCAGAATGTTTTCTTATGCCGGAATTTTCCTGAATGGTGTGGAAATGGGCTAACATGCGCAGGTAATGCTGAACCGGACGTGTCTGTTTCTGGGGAAGGAATGCATGGCGGACGTAGCTGTGTCACTGGAGTCGTAGAAATCGTGGTTTTCGCAGAAAAATGGAACAGAATCGGGAGAGCACAGCTATTCAATGCCCCTTATCAGGCCAACGGCACAGAGGACGTTTCTCAGATACCTGCTATCGTCTGTATTATGTACGCGGACATATTTGTCGATGTTACACTCGCTGGGAGCGGCGACCAAAGAGCACGGGGAGCACCTGAGCAAACACGGGCTGATGGATCCGCCGACCCAAGCATCCAAGTCCCCATCAGGGGGCGTTAGAGTGGCCCCCACCCAGGGCCAGTCTACAGCCTCCTCTGGGCCTGGCCTGTGTCCATCACCCTACAGGACAACGAGGTGTTGATAGAACCACAGCCTGGCTTTTCTGAGCCGCTCCTCCCAACCTGCCTGCAGTAATTAGGGCAATCAGTGTTACCTCACGCCCCACCAATAAAAACAGGTGTTGAAACTGGTTCAAGGGTGGAAGACCATCTAAATCTAGCCAGTCGTCCTCCTTGCACGTCACGAGGGGCTTCTCTTCTGACACTTACTGCAAATCGTCAGAAGAATTCTAAAAAGCACCAGACCTGAATTGCACACCTCCAGCGCATAGCTGGGTCTTTCTGCACCCTATTTCGTGGGGGGCTGAAGCCCCCACTTTTTTTTTTTTGTCTCAGCCTGCCTAAAAATTGTTTTTCTAAAACCGTTTAGCTATTTGTCCCGGATTATCACACACATTTTGTACCCCCGGCTCGGCAAATATTAATCGAAGGGATGCCCCCTCCTCTCTGCAAATTCTGGCAAAAAAATAAAAAATAAATCGTGGGGGGGTGACTTCCTGTATTTGTCCAAGGGGCTGTGCTCCCCTAAAGGTCAAACCCTATAATCGCCCCCCACTGTTAGCCATTTTATATACCTCATAGGCCTACTATATACCTTTTTACTTTGCTCAAGGCTTCAATAAGGAATTTCTGCTGGGACTCCTTCGGTCTGTGAGCAACATGTTGATATATTGTGCTCTTGCCCTGCGGCCGCGTTTCTGCGTTACCCGTAAATTTGAAGATGACCTTGAACTTTAAGCTAGCTTTGTGTCCGTGATATCAGCCGTCGTCAAACACGGAACTGCATCTGTGATTGATAAGCGTCACCCGCAGCCTCTACGGGAAGTATTAAAAGCAATATCTGAAAATGCATAATTCACACGGACGCAAAGAAAATACCGTGCCGGTTTAATTAACGTCCAATTTACATCACCTTACATCTTATTTAATATCAGATTACCTTTATCTATTACTATCGTAGTACCTTCCTTATAATTCAAAACAACTCGAGCAGGGGTTTATATGCCATGTTACTGTATTACATTGAAATAAGGCGGGCTTTTACAGTATTACAAAGATTACAGCGCTTGTAAACACCAAAACCTCTATAATAAAAACCACATTACTTATTCTAACTGCAGGCTACATCCGTTGTGCAAAAGTATAAGGTGGTGCCCAATGAATCTGTGTGGATTTCACTATTTAAACACAGTTGCCGGTAACTCTATAAAATTATGTAATATATTTGTTTGTATATCTCAGAGGAATGCGGGTATAGTCCAAATTAAGTTTTATCGTGTAACATTTTTAAATGAGGCAAATAATTGGTGCAAATAAAACAGAACTGAAGATAATCATACAACTTTCGCCAGTTCAATAAAGCTATTTATTTGACAAATTACCACGTGTTTATGGGGCAGTTCTACCATAAACTTTTGTATTTACAGTATACTTAGTGCCCCCTAATACCCTCTATATTGGTTACATCTATTCTTAAATAAACAGAGGAGCAGTAAAGCAATAGTAATCAAAACGGTGTGCGAGCAGTAACTGTCCGTAAACGGTAGCCACGCTTAAGTAACAGCATACTTACAGTACTTGATCTGACAGCAGTATAGTACTCAGGATTTATCTGAATGCATACCATCGCTCTCTGCTTATTTGCATAAACTTATGAGATCATAATCTACGGATTGTTTTATTGTTACGTATTATTATTATTATTATTATTATTATTATTATTATTAATAATAATAATATTAAGTATACAGAAATAATATTTTATGTTTTAAACAGATATGTTCGAATAAACATAAAATCGAATAAATAATCATCATGTTTAGTGTAGTTATGCGCAACATTATATGTATCACGTCAATACAAATGCATATAGGATTTATAAAGTAAAATGACTTCCTAAATTACGACAATAACAGTATGCTTTCAACATAAAAGCGTCCTAACGATTGGTGTTTTGCTAGTAATGTTATTAATATTCAGTAATTAAGGTGTTCTCATGGTTCTTAAGCTTAAGGATGTCTGAAAGTGCTGTGCTCCGCCTGACTGACAGGGGTCCCTAATGCGCTCCGGCCCTGCCTTGTCCTATTCATGGCCCCGGTTCGTGCTATCAAGGAAAACGTTTAGGAAGAAAAAACCTCTGAAGAATAATCATCTTGATTAACCTTTGCTTTGTTTGTACATAAACTCTTCCAGTACGATTCCGTAAAAGGAAATTCAATGTTAGCACGGTTGCTGATCGCTGATATGTTAATGTTTAACCAATGAAAATATTGTCCAGTTACACTACTTAACTACCTGCTGTATTTTGGAATAAGAGAGACTTTAACACATATTACTCGAAGTGCAGTACCTCAGAAGAAATATTTCTGTCAGATACTAAGTGTTATTTGCAACAATATCCTTAATTACTAATAGTCCAAGAGGCGATTAATGGGATACTGTGAACCAAAATATCAAACCAGCAGTTAATTTCTGATATTAGTTTTTCTAATCTTACTATCATTCAGTTAATAATCCTTCAATAAAGCAATGAAAATAGTCAATGAACTAATTATTTATTTCTTTTATTTATTATACAACGTATGTTAAAACACGACTACAATCGATTAATTAGCTTCAATTTGTTATTAAGGTTGTCCATTAAGTAGACTATCATTATTATTATAATAGTTTGCTAAAATTATTTAGGTTTAGGTTTATTTATTTGAACAGGGACAATGTACAAAATACATTAACCTCAAAAAAAGAAAAGATGCTTCGTACCAGGTTATAGCACTATTGCTAATTCACACCTGTAGTCCCTGAAATATATTTATGAAATATATAGCTCGGTTGAATCGGTTTTTATCAGATTTCAAGACACATAATTTATTTAACAGCTATTTCATGATTTTTAACAGACTGTTTTACATAAATCATTTGCAGGGATATACCAAAATATTGTGCCTGTGTATTTAACTATGTATGTGTATTTGTATATGGACCAATGTTAGTTCAATCCGATCATTTCACTTTCTAGCTATGGTCCTGAGTATTAGCCGGGTGCAGAAACGAAAGTGTCGAGAATATTGAAAACCTACTATTCGTTTCGGCAATTCATGGTTTTCATTTACGTCGATTTTTTTCTCTCCTTCTAAAAAACATCGATCACGATCGTTATCAAAATAATTTAATCAATTACACGTTTCAAGCGATACCGGGACTTTAGATTTTAATTGTACTTAAGGCTAGACAGGTGTATTTACATCTAATGTTAATGAAAGAAATTATTTCACACCATATTTAGTGGTCGGGGGAAATTTGGAAATGAAAACGCATTAGTTTTTTATTTAATTGTATTTGTCTCACTTATGGTTCTACGTCAGATAATTCAGGCTGGTTTATCGGGAATTAATGGCTATTGGGTTCTCCAACAGCTATTAATCACTTCGCAAACTGGATACATTGTTACGGTATGTATGTTGTTCGTTATATTAGTTGGGACATGCAGCCAAAATATCTATTTGATAAACACACAGACACAAGTGAACACTGACATTAAAAAAATAATGGTATTTTCATCAGATTTCTGGCGGGTGGCTTAATGCGAACGTCCGACATGGTTTAATCACGTGACTTACCGAGGTTCGCCTTGGCCGCTCAGGTTAAACTCACCTAGATGCTCCCATTGCGGCTGGCAATGGGGTGGGCAATGCAAAGACACGGAAGTCTGGGAGTAAGACATTCCGCATCGATCACGAGTGAAAGCAGAACGCCTTAAACCTTGTGCTGCTGACGCCATGACCGTCCCCGCTAACAGGGAACGTACCCAGAACTTTACGTCACGTAGACGTCTTCTCAGAGTTGGCAGCGAATGTTCTTACTGTAACGTTAATGGAACATTCTTTTCACGTTTTAACAAAGGTTCCGTCAATGTCAGCATGGAAGTATTACTTAAATATCCTTTTAACGCAATTAAAGTTGAATTTTCTTTTTTTAATAAATGTGTTTGACGTGCACGGAAAGGGTGCTATTTAGCCTTGAACTCATGACCTTTGACATGTAAAGTGTATTATTATTATTATTATTATTATTATTATTATTATTATTAGTTGTAGCAGTAATTGTAATAGTGGGATAACATTCTAGGAACTTAATTGTAACGTTTGCTAAACGTTCCTAGAACAAAAAAAATTATTAACAGAGTGGATGGAGATTTGCAGAAGGCCTGAGGTAAGTTCCAGGGGAGCATTGCATGGAGACGAGGTGCAATAAGAGCAAACAGTGAATCCAGAGCTGATGGTTACTTCATTTAAGGGTTCGGAGGCCAATGGTCGGATGGATCTTTACTTCAGACCGACAAAGTCATGGGTCTTGATGTTTCAGTAAGAGCAAACAGACCATTAAAATGTCTCTGTCGTCCAGGTTTTTATTTAACAGCCTCCGTCTCCAACGTCATAATAACAAATATTTCTCAGAAAAGAAATTCACTTTTTTTTTTTTTTCCCGAAGACACACAAGCAGATGCTATTATTTAAATTTCAGATGAGAGCATCAGTGGTGTGTAAGGCTGCATCGCATTACGTCACTGACATTAAGGCACTTTATCTTTCAGCTCAGAAACAAAGAGCACAGATGCACCCTAGTGACCGGGGGTGAACCCAGCCTTACCCCTAATGTGCACAGATATTTTGGGTACGTTAATTAAAGAGAAAAACTGCAATGACACACAGTAGGTCCCGCTGTACCATTTTCTGGTGCAGTCCCTGGTGTACTGGGTGTCAACGCTTCAAATCACAAGGTCCTCAGACCTCCGCCCCTAGCAACTGAAACATTTGGAGGGTCATCCAGGCGAATCCAGCGCTGGGAGAGGTGTGGCACATTCAGCACGGCAGACCCAACGCTCAACCGCGATTGGGAGATGCGGCCCCTGTCGTAAGGTACGACGACCAATCGGAATGAAGAATCGCTACCAGGGAACTTCCACCTTTGTGCAAACAAGCTTTCTGCTGGCATAAGGTTTGGCAAGAACGAGACAGCGAGCGTGAAAGTCAGGTGCAGGAGGAGATGCGGCTTCACGGCGAGGTACACGAAACCCCCATCCCCATGGAGGGCCATGCTGGAAAAGTTAATTATTTTTAACCAACTTCAAAATCAACTGACAAAGCGTTTTTTTTCACATGGTTAAATATGAAGTCAAACAAGTGCTCCCCCTATTCAAATTTGTGCATTAAGCACTAGGCGAACATACAAGCATTTCATTAATGGGTAATGGTCTCATTAAACAAGGTCTGGCTGACATGCAGTGGCAGTTCTGGACCATTTCGAGTGGGAGGGGGGACAGACTGGGGACAGTTGTTCTGTTAGGGGGGTCAGATGCATTTGACCTTACACTAGATTGCCAGCATTAAGAAGCAGAAGACAATTTTGAATACCGATAAGTTATTTACGCAGTGCTTTGCAGTCACATTTTACTCTGACTTCTTGTTTAGACTGTCCTGCTTCCACAAGCATTATTATTTGTATCAGTCGTTGACTGAAGCGACTCGCCCATCCGGCGCATGTGTGTTCCGGGGCCGTCAAAGAAAATGCGCTTGCGGTCGTGTTGCGCCTGATCCCAGTGCATGAAGTTTTAGCCCACAAATAGAAATGTAAATAGTAATAATGATAATAGTAATAATCATAATACATTTGTCACGGGGACACTGCTCCCCCCCCCAGGAACCGGCCCTCCTGACATGCAGTAGGTACACGAGTAGGAGCACTATCTAACAGGAAGTTAATTGTGACAGAGGGAAACAAATCTCATAGAATGCGTAAATAAAGAGCATGTTTTAAAGGTCGTTGAGCAGCGTGATAAATCCCGGATGCTTGAAAAGGCCATAGGGAGAGTTAACTTTTAACCCGTCACAGCGGGGAACCGTTGAGGCCAAGGAGATTCTTCTCAGAGTGTGTGCGATGCCGCTGGTCATTATTCGTGTGCAAGTAACAGAGTCACACAGAGTGTTACAGGACACAGCAGGACGTCAAAGGGATGCTATTGAATGGAGATTATTGATTATTGAGCTGATTATTGATGCATCACAGAGACCTCTAGCCAGGCCTCCTCATCACGTGTTACAGTGCTGGGATCCCGAACTCGTGTAATCCAAAGAAGAATTTTCATCCACATACCCTGTGTCCATTATGTATTTCATTTGCATACTTTTATCGGTTGTCTGTTGGCTTTCGTCTCACATAATCCCTCGTTTTATGGGAAATGCACAGTAATGTCTTATAAGTTGAAGTCTCCGGTGAAGGCCTCTGTTTGGGGCACAGTGTCCCTGCAGATAGGGTACAATGCACCCCCCCCCACGGAAGCCGGCACTCCGCTCTGCATTGTCTGCTTGTTCCTGTGACACCTCCTCACCCCTTAACTGAGGCTGAAGGCCCTTGAGATGCACAGATCAAAGGGCTTCCTCTCCATTGATGCCTGAGTGCCGTAGGCTTGTGGGGGCCCAGGGCATTACTGGGGAGGGGGCCGTCTGCAGCAACGTGGGCCACGGTACAGCCTGGGGTGGGGGGGTCACTGCCAAAGTCACATGCCATTGTTTACTTTCCCATGTAATCATATTTTTATGTTTATATCTGGACATCTTCTGTGAAGTTCCTTTGTTTTGGGTTTAACACTGATTCCCCTTCATACTATTTTGAATGTATTCTCTTTCAAGCTTAGAATATTTTTTATACCGTCTAATATGCTACTTATACATTTTATTAAGAGTTCACAAATACTATACCAATTTATTGAGTACACAAATAATTATGACAAAGCAGAAAAAATAATCATTGTATTTACTTTGAGCATCACAATAACATAAACAATAACATAAACAATTTTACATTGGAGCTATTATTACATTATTAAACTGCCCAGATAACAAATGAAAACTGATTGTGCTACAATGAATTTGATATCATATATTTTATAACTGTATGCAATACATCACTCATTTCAAATCAGTCTATTTCTAAGTTCTTGCATTTCTTTTTCCATAAAGTTCCTGTACTAGTGACTCATATAAAATAATTCTCAACGTTTTAAGAATACTGCAGTCATAAAATAAAGCTGAGTAGTGGAAGTGATTTAATTGCGATACGAGTAACGTTGAACATAACTTGTGATCTGGAGCGACGTTTTGGACAGTGAAAGTGACGGACATATTCTGTAAAGAATGAAGTTTGAGTTTGAAGAGGAGAAAAATTACAAAAGATTTAAATGACTTAAATAACTGCATGCTTATGCTGGGAAATCCCTGGAATATTTAAAACGCTATTTAGCCCCGCCCACAACTTATCGTTACCATGGAAAATAGTTGGTGGGAGGAGTTACACATTTATTTGTAGTTCCGCCCATGTTTACCTGTTGAATTGGGACAGTAGGAGGAACGGCACTGTGATTGGGCACCATGCTACAGTGCTGATATATTCACCCCGCCCCCCCCAGCCCCGGCAATAGTGTCACCTTTGGTCCCTGTGCTGTATATTGCAGACGATACAGCGGGGTTCGTTCAGGGAGCGCCTATCCTTCTGTTTACCTCTGGGTAGAGAGCTGATGCAGCTCCGGAACGGATCACGCCGTGGTTTCGTGATTCTCTCCTTATCACCAACTGGGCAGTCTGCTCTGTTTGCTCTGTAACAACGAACAAGACAGGAGGAGAAACCAAACGCCTCCCGGCCACGTATCGGCTAAGATGTTATCCTTGTAGTTTTTACCAATACGTGATTCGCCGTTAATAAGGTTCCAAACTGTTATTAGAACCTTGAAAGGCGCCGAACCAAAGCTGGTATCAGCATTTACAGAGGTAGCGTCAGGGAGAAATAGGTCATTTTCACAGGGTATGGGAAGGACTGAACCAAGATCCACAAGGTTATTTGAAAGAAAACATAGAAAAGATTATACAAATACAAAATAAAAATACAAATACAATAAGAACAAAGAACAATAGGAAATTTGCTCTCATGCTAATTTTTATTTGGAGTGTAAGTGTGAAGAACAGGACGTCTGTAACAAGCTTTGTTGACGGAATGGCGCGTTAGATGTTCATTGGACATTGTCCGTGCATCCTGTCACCTGTCTGTAAAATCATTAACCGAAGCAAGGCCATGAAAGCGTGTTTTATGGAAAGTTTGATTATGATGGGCTGTAAAGATTGCGTTTTATGGCCCCCCAGCGCCCTGGAAGGTCTCAACTTGGCACAATTTGCATGTGATCCTGAGGCCAGCACCCCCGACCTCAGGTGACTCCCCAGTCTGGGGAGACTGCTGACAATGGGGGATGAGTCTGCTTTTGGGGGCTTGGGCTTCCATTTCCTGTCACATTTCTGTAAACCAATTGATTCATGATGCAGAACTTGATTTATTAATCTACTTTCTACATTAAATATATAACGAAAGGTGGGGAAAATAAAGTTTCAAAATTGCCTTTAAGATACATATTTACAGTACCGGTATACTTTTTCCCATGCGGTCTTCCTGTTACCCTTAACAAGTCTGGCTGTTCTTCTTTGACTTTTCTGTTTTTGCTCGTTGAGCTGCGGCTTTTTGAGTGTTGTGCCGTTCTCCGTAAATCCAGACATCGTAGTGCATGGAAATCCCAGTTTGCTGGCTGCTTCTGAGATGCTGGGAGCCACTCTGTACGGCACCATCGATGATGCCATGTTTAAATTCATTTATATCACATCGTAGCCATTTTAATCTTTGGCTACACAGTAACCGAACCTCCTACTCCTGTCTGCATGTTGTATACGCTGATGAGCCAAAACATTATGAGCACCACCATGTGAATAATGTTGACTGCTTAATGAAAATGGTGCATGTCAGGGTGTGGGATCTATTAGATGGTAATCTAACAATCGCTACTCGTAGTTGATACAGTATGTTGAAAGTGGAAGGAATGAGTGACTCTGACAAGGGCAAAATTATTATGGCCAGACGACTGGGTCAGAGCATCTCCGGCTTGTGGGGAGCACCTACTGATAGAGGCCTGGGGAGGGAAAACCCATGAAAGGCGACAGGGTGCTGAATGGCAGGGACTCGTCTACGGGAGATGTGAATGAAGGGTTAGGGTTAGGTACGACCCAACAGAAGGGTTATTGTGGCACAAACATCAGATACCTTTGATGAAGATCACAGGAGTAATGCTTCATCATCGATCAGTAATGCGTCATTATTAATCAATAATGCATCATTATTGATCAGTAATGCGTCATCATTGATCAGTAATGCGTCATCATTGATCAGTAATACGTCATCATTGATCAGTAATGCGTCATCATTGATCAGTAATGCGTCATCATTGATCAGTAATGTCATCATTGATCAGTAATGCGTCATTATTGATCAGTAATGTGTCATCATTGATCAGTAATGCGTCATTATTCATCAGTAATGCGTCATCATCGATCAGTAATGCGTCATCATCGATCAGTAATGCATCGTTATTAATCAGTAATGCATCATTAATCAGTATCATTATTAATCAGTAATCGTCATCATTAATCAGTATCATCATTATTAATAAGTAATGCGTCAATATTAATCAGTAATGCATCATTATTAATCAGTAATGCATCATTATTAATCAGTAGGTAGGTATAGGTCAGCAGTCGTAGGTATAGAGTGTCAGCAACAGGAGGCTCCAGATGCATCTTTGAGGAACTCCAGTGCGAAGAGCGATGGACTGGGACACACAGCTGCCCAGTCTAACCACTTGGGATCTTCCTGTAAGGAAGCTGGGCGTTTAGTCCTAAATCCCTCCGTTTAGTGGTCGGTCTGAGTAGGATTACGGTGTTAAACGCTGATTTTATTATTTTTATTTTGAATTTATCAGTTATTCAGGCCGGACGGCTTGCTGTGCTCCTGAGGCAACGGTGGATCTCCTGAAGCATAATGGCACGATGGAATGAGCCAGAGATCCATTAAAGGTGCGGGCCAAGCCACCCCGAGATGCCGTCAGGTCCCGCAGGTTTCCTGGGGCTTACGTGCTTCGGGGCCCTCCACCTGTCTCGCTGATGTTATCACACTCCTCTGCTGTTAACGTTAGCCAGGTGACTGAAGTTAGCGCTTTTAGCTGCAAACTGGGCCTAGGACCCATTTAGTTCCTCAGCGAACACAAAGTTGGCGCTCCGAGTAGTAGTGTTTTTATCACATGCATTTCTTATATTTATTGCTTCTTTTATGTTCTTTTTTAAACGAAAAATCTCTTTTTTCGAGCCTGAGAAACAACACAATTTTTAAACCAGTTCAAGTTCAACTGGGAAGACGTCGTAAACCATTAGTGTTGTAAGGTTTCCACCTAGTGGTCATATTAAACATTCATCCTTTTCCAACTGTTTATAACAGTTGCGGTGGACCTGCAGAGAAGCGTCAGGCAACATCTAGATTTTGTGGAAATGATTGCTCACGGCCTTTTAGTAGAGAATGATCACTTACAGGGTCGCCAATTTTGCTCAGCCAGCTATTGTGAGAAATTTCAATTTTAGACAAGTCTACACACACATACAGACGCGCATTTAGATATACGCGACAGTTTTATTACCTCGGGGCTCAACGGGGCTAAGCTTCTGCGCCTGTGATCGAGTCCAGCCTCAGCACATCTGCGGGATCCTGGAGCCCGACCCTTAACCCCCAGCCCCCTGGGCGCCAGCTTACTCTCGACAACAGCGAGCAAGTTGGGCGAGGCGAGAAGAGAACTTCCCCACAGATATAATAAAGTATCATGTGGAACAGTCTGTGAGGTTTGCAAGCTACCCCAACGACTTTGATGTAGCTAATTTTATGTTTATAATAGAATAGCACGTATTTGCCGTAAGATTGCTTTTGTGGGAGTCTGACCACCAGATGCGTGCGAATTGGCAGCCCAGCTTTCCGTGTTCGCCCGCCTTTGACTTTCCGTGGCTGCTTGTTTAGTTTCCTACCCTGCAACTTACCTTTATCTAAGTTGTCTGCAGCCTGTCCTTAAATAACTTGAAATAGCAAATTTTAACTTGAATGTTTTTGTTGTAACATTTACTGAGGTATTTAACCTGCTTCAGGGCAACATCCGGCTGCGTTAATGGGTAAAATTCAATATTTTACCTGGATTTACCCTCAAACGGCCGCTATATGTGTATCACATCTCTATTGTTTTCGGTCTGCATGACCGTACATTATTACATATGTTTATTTTACATGAACTTGAGATAAGTTTAGGAGGGCATTTCAAAGTTTTAGCCCTTTGTATGGCTCAGTACCCGTGAAGCTGAAGGAGCTCTGTTTCAAAAAGGTTGGTGACCCCTGGTTTATAGTCATGCACGGGCAATGCACGCAGTTAGGCCTGCGGCTTCAAAGACAATGCGACTTCTAATTTTAAACTCGCATTTTCTAGTTTCATATGAGTTGCAGTATAAATGCACGTTATCTATGTTGCCGCAGCTCTACAAAGGGGTAGTTTTTATACCGAAGGTAGCGCATGAAGCAATGTAAAGTCATATTATTAATGAAAACAGTTAAATCGTGGTTTTAAAGCATGCTCCTCTTATCGATCTTTCTAGAATAACTATATCATATAAATATACAAATGACATCAGTAGTATTCAAGTATAAACATCGAATATCACATAAGCGTCCCTCCACCTGATAAATCTGCACGCTTCACGCGGCATTTACTTTAGGAAAAAGAATTGGCTCCCTCTGCTGGATTAAGGTGGAAATGTCACCTTTATGGACAGTTGCAAGTTAGATATAAAATCATGCATAATTACATAAATTAAAATCTTGAAATGTTCTACCTTTTTGGCGTAAACATCCTGGTTTTTCAGAAGTGGTGGAAAGAAAGAAATAGAACGAATGCTTAAGATGCTAATTGCCGCGGATGATTCGCCGTGTTTGCCTGCGAGTTCAACATTTCACGGCGTCTTTTAAGGCAGACGGCTTTCCTGCGCTGGAAAACGCCTCCTGACTTCTCGCGTATCGTTCCTCAGTCGTGACCTTAATGAGCTGACAACGGCACTGCATTTACACCCCGTCTATCACTCTAGACATAGAGAAAATCTGTGACTGACAACTGCTATTTCTGTTTTCGTTTTATGAAGGCTTTGCTTTCAGATCCCATCACCGCAATCTCCACCCTTCCTAGCTGCATAAGATGGAGAGCAAGCAGCAGTCACCTGTTGAGATGCAGAGAAGCGTCCGCAGAGGCCGCTGGGAGCGAAGGTGAACGAGGTCGCCCGTCTGAGTTAAAATACACTTCGTATTTTTGGTCACACGGTACTCTTTAACCCACAGGCTGAATGGTTTACAAAACCACTACTTCCTACACAGAAACAAATTAACCATCTTTCGGCAATGGTTTGAAACAGCAGCATATCAGTCCGTATAACTGAAAAAGCACCGTGTTTCTGCACGCAACTTAAATGCAATAATATGCGTCACATACACTGATAATCTGTAGATCCATTCAGCTGTCTTTCGGCTGCTTATCCCGGACACAGCTGGGTGGGAATGTCAACATTTTTTTATGGTCGCTGTTTCTACTTAACACATTTTGAATAATCAGCTTTGGGTTAAAGCCAAGCCTTCATACATATGTTTATTTTTAAGACAGTGACAGTTAAACAATATTGACATTAACATATTGTGTGTATATATGTGTGTGTGTGTGTGTGTGTGTGTGTGTGTGTGTGTATATATATATATATATATATATATATATA
>JAODLC010000052.1:2412297-2424897 GCA_026781145.1 Hippopotamyrus pictus | reverse complement strand
AGTGTCACATTCGTCACTGGAGCTGAGGAAGAGATGCACAGGTCACAAGCCGCTGGTGACAATCCACACAGACACAGCGTAGAATTTCAGAACCTGAAATCAAAGCTAGTTTTCTCAATTCACAAAATTTTTTAAATTATATTTTCAGAGCTGAAGAAACAGAAGAAATTGAAATCATACCTTCAACATTCAGTTGTATTTTAAGTGAGTACCTTGTTTTTACAGCATAAACATTTAAATAGTACATTCCAGAATCATTCTTAAAAACTTTGTTCTTCTTTAATATTTTATTCAAAAGAACCCATGTAGTTTCTTTGTGTGAATCCTTAGCAATAACTATATTGTCCTTCACCAGGTTCCATCTACGGATGCCGAAGTCAGCGTTCAGATGCAGAAGCAGCGGTTTTCCTTCAGCAACGTAACGCGCGACCGGCTGCCGTCTTCTGAGACCACAAGTAGCAGCTACAAAAACAGCATGTTAAAATGTGAGAAAAACAACAGGGCTACAAATGAAATATACAAGAACTCGAACCCTTCCTGCCCTCTCGTTACTTCTTACGCTATATTAATTGCTTTAAGAATCTTACGCGTTACGTAGCACTGGTATAGTCCCGTTGCTAACTTTCAGATAACTTGTTCTGTGTCATATATTAATATGGTTAGAAGCTGCACCAATGCATTATCTGTTTCTTACCATGTGTCACTGACATTAAAAGAAGAGTGACCCCAATGGGGAACTTCATTTCACACTGTCTGCTGTCTCCTCTGTCTGCTGCAGAAGTAATGATGCAACAAGTTTATATGCACCTGCTGTCGGTGTCTGAACCGCTTCAGGGTGTGAATGCGTTACCCTTCTCAGAAGGATGTTAAGACCTTTGTCTTACAAGATGCAGGATAGTAACATTACTATCATTACATGTGATTTGTGCATCTGTGTAGCTTTTGCACACATAAACATTAATCTAAGGTAAAATAATACTGTAACCTGAATGTGTTTGTATATGACAAGGATGTGTACAGCTTATGAAAGTGTGCACCGTTCAGCAGGGCTTCCGCTTAGTCTGAATACTGACGTTTACAGCAAATATGAAAGTAAGAAGCTAAGACTGAAATAAAGGCTCTACAGGTTCAACCTCGATCATGGTCTTGAGCTACTGAGGGTGATCAGTCTCACTGCCGTCAGTCCATCTCTCCATTTTCTATACCCATTAGTCTATACAGGGGAGGTCGCTCCAAATCAGGCCTCTGCCAGGGTAATCGGTCGGTTTACGACCACGCGATCCAGTTTACAACACTGGCAATGTCTCGCAGATGGGGAAGGACCGCAGAGTTCGATGCATTTTGTCAGGGTCTGTCGGACGAGCCGGCTACACGCGACCTCCCTGACACGCCGGAGGACTTAAGCTATTTTGCTTTCCGTGTTGACAACCGGATCCACCAGCGCGAGAGAGAACGTCGGGGGAGTGACCGAGTTCCCCGGACCATCGACCCAGGAGTTGACCCCAGAGAGCTCGTGCCGGATGGGACAGGGCTCAGATATCGCCAGCCGAGCGGCAGCGGTGAATCCCCCCCAGGGCGTGCCTGTCCTGTGGTAAGATGGGGCATTTTATCGCTTCTTGCCCATTAAAAGGGCACGCCCACCTGGACCGGGTGGGTGTGGCTTTAGTTCCGCCCTCTTCCCCATGAAGAACCGTTCTGCCTGTCGTGGTGTCATGGGGGCTACAGCGACAGTCTCTAGCAGCCGTCATTGACTCAGGGGCTAGGGGCACCATAGATGCCGTCCGGCCCAGCAACGGGAAATGGAAAATACCCACCAGACCAGTTCGGGTCCCTCTGGTGGCTCAATCTCTCACAGGAAGAAGAATGGCAACAGTGACCCATGCTACCACACCGGTGAGTCTCCGTTAATCCGGTAATCATTTAGAGAGTATACCCACATATATATTCCATACCCGCAAGCATATCTATCTCGGTTTCAGAAAAATTTCTCTTCTTACTTTTCCCCATCGGTTGCCATGATGCCAGGAGTTTTTCAAGTTTACATCGGAAGCTTAAATATGCATGAGGTGATTTGCATTGACCATGTATGGTTGAACGGGGGCGTGTAGACGGCGGAATATGCAGCAAATCCACGTGTGTACAATCCCAGGTAGTGTGCGATTTATAAAGCGTATGTTGCTTGGAGGTGTGTGTGCGCACGTTTATATAAATCTGACTTATTCTTTGCGCACGTCATTTTCGTCTTCTGAGCGCACGTACACTTTTAGTATGAGTTCTACGCAAAGTTTTATAAATGAGACCCCTGATCTCTCCCAAATACCTGCTGAATATCGGGACCTACAGGGAGTATTTAGGATCTTCAGGAAGCTGGACCTAAGGAATGCCTATCACCTGATCAGGATCTAGGAAGTGATGAATGGAAGACCGCATACAACACACCCACTGGTCATTACGAGTACCTGGTAATGCCATTTGGCCTTACCAATGCTCCGTTTCAAAACTTAGTCAACGAGGTCCTTTGTGATATGCTTAATCGGTTTGTGTTTCTTTAACTTGATGACATCTTAACCTTTCCAAAGAATGAACAGGACGATGTGCAGCACGTCTGTGACGTTCTCCAGAGACTTTTAGTAAATAATCTGTACGTCAAGGTGGAGAAGCGTGAGTTCTACAGACGCACCATCTCCTTTTCAGGGTTTACAGGCAGTCAGCCAGTAGCTGCAACCCTGCACATAGAAGCATCTGCAGCAGTTTCTAGGGTTCTCTAACTTTTATCAATGTTTTATCCAGGGGTATAGTATGGGTCCTGTTCCACTGACTGCAGTGGCTTAGCAGGGTTAGAAGCTGCACTAATACAGAATGAACGATCTGTTTCTTACCGTGTGTCGCTGAGATTAACAGCAGCGTGAGTCCAATAGGGAACTTCAATTTCCCTCCTGGATTCATGGTAAAAATCACACGCAGGAGCGCCGGGTGAGTAACCTCCCTATCCAACACAAAATTGCTGTATAAAGGGTCAGAAACAACTGCTGTATGCCGTCTGCTATATCCTCAGTCTGCTGTAGAAGTAATGATGTAGTGTGTTTATGTGCACCTTTTCTAAGTGTCAGAACTGTTTCAGGATGTGCGTATGGTGTGAAAATAGTAACCTACATGCAAGAGCAGCAGAAGAGCTCAGATAGACATTAAGGCCCGTGACTTACAAGTTACCATCACTGTTATTACACATGTATTACACATCCATGTAGAATTCACATTTAGTATATACATTCATTTTATGTCATACAAAATAATATCATATTGTATCCTGAATGAGTATGCATATTACAAGGATGTGTGTAGTTTATGACAATAGATTAACCGTGAGCCTTGAGTATCACATTGTATCCTGGATGTGTTTGTATATAGCAAGGATGTCTGTAGCTTACACCCTATGAAAGGACCGAAATAAATCTCACCGTGCTTGTAATTGATAAATACAATTTTATTTATGAAAACACCATTATGTTTATTATATCAATACTGGCACTGATATTTCTTAAAAACTAAAAGACATACAAGTGGCAAATTAAACTGAACAAATAAATAAGTAACCAGCCATCATTATAAAGTGATACAGATCAAACTTACAGAATTACAGAAGACAAAAGCACAAAAACTATTAATGCAGAATACTGTTACATTTCTTACTGTGCATCTTCTTGGTAGTACTCAGAACCTATAGTCTGAGTGTGTCTCTGCTCTAAGCGTAAACCGCAGGTCGTAGTAAACATGGTGTCAGGTTCAGAAAACCTGTTCTGAATGGCCGCTCGTGGAATTATGTTACAAGCTGTACAGTCTATTTATTGCACAAGAATGCATTATGTTGCCGATTGGAGGGGTAGTGCAGGAATATTCTTATTAGTCACATGGGCAATAATAACATCAATAATTCTAAAACTAATAACAATTATAGAGCAACCAACTGCAGTTTGTGAATATATTTTGCATGGTTGCTATGTGACCTGAAGTGAAACTCAATTATTCATGTCCGGTTGTTTGATTATCTGTGTGCTTCACATAAAATCACTTTGTTGTGTTTTACAGCTATTGGGGAGGCAGGATAAGGAACGGAGGATTAGTACTGGAGTTCAGGACCGGACGTTGTAAATATGCTCTTCTGCAGGACATCAGTGCGGAGCTGAAATTAAAACGCACACACGCCTGCACAGAGGCGCAGTGGCCAAAGAGTGTCAGCTTATAAACGATGCGTTAAACAAAATGTACATATTTTTTGCAAGTTACTCAGTTTCTAAAGGATAATGGGAAAACGTAGGGAAGGTGATGGCATCTGTCTCAGAAGCAATGCCGTATGCAATGTTTTGGTCCCAGAAATAACCATTAAAATCAAAATCTATCCACTAACTATATATTTGCTTCCCTTTTCTCCGATATCTTCTGTATATTAATTTGACATCATTTTCAGTGTAGATTAAAAACATTTTCATATAAAGTTCACCATTCCTCATTAAATACATGTAAAGCATCAGTACAATAATTATATACATACAAAATAATCAAACACGGAAAAAGTATAATTTTCACTACAGTGTGCTGTAGTATTTACACAATCTGCACTAAATACTAGATATTTTACATGAGTTTAAGGTATATCTGATCCCTTTAGTTCAACAAACACAGTACAAACCGCATGCATCAACTGAATTAATTTAAAACAAAATATTAAACATCCTTTATGTAAGTTCTCAACAATAAATATTCTCAGATCTCAGTAATATCATCTCAGAAAGTCTGATGAGGCGTCCACTGGCACGAGGAAGTATGAGAGCACATTCAGGAAAGCTGGTCTGATGGAAGTTCTGATACTGAATCCAGAATCTCTTTAAACCCAGCTGGACTATGTGTATGAGGTTTGAAGTTAAGCTCTCCCAAAGGCCCAGTTTGGTACTTGCTATATAAATGCAGCACATATTAGACAGAATCCCTGAATCAAGTTTTTTGTCTCTCTATTTCGAACTGGTTTGCTTCCAAATAAAAGGTTGCAGAAGTTAAATAGCGCGAATTATCATGCAAAGTCAGGCCATTGGTTTATTTTGTGATTAAATGCTAATGTTCAGTTTTGTCTCACTTTTATAATGTTTAGTACTAGTTTCTCAGTGGCCCCGTGTATCTCTCCATTAGCACATAAATTTTAGCCTGTCTGGTTCACGTTACCATTTGCAAAACAGGCTCTCTCCACCCACCCCCAGCCAAGCTGATCTGAGAGCAAAATACGTAACGTTTTTTTTTCACTTTCAAAGTCAAATTGTGACTATGAACCAATACAGATAAGCAGGAAGTGGGAAAGGAGAGAGTAGCAATTGTGGACAATTTTAACGCGCCACATTCACGACTCTTCTGTTCTTCGTTTAGGAAAAAAAAAACGATAAAACTACATAAAAGAAACATGCCAGTGCTTTTATTGCAAAAAATCCAGTGTGGCCTCCTATAAATTGCTTTAAACTTTAAACCATCATCTACTGTAAGCAACAAAACACGTTCTCTCATCCAAGAATCATTGCACAGCTCGTTAACTGGAAGAATTAAGTAATAAAAGGTGGCTTTAATAACTATCCTCTGTCCGCACAAAAAGATTCAGCATTTTTTCGACCTTATCGGCATTGTAATCTGGGTCAGGAAATGACATCGTCATTGTGATATACTTTGTATGACAGAATAAGTGACTACTGACTTGTGTCTCTACAAATTAATTTATGAGCAATGTGCATCTGAAAAAGGAGGTCATTCTGTTTAAAAGTAAAATGAGATCCACTGTGAACTGAAATCAATAGACACATTCAGTACTTACATTCAACAAAGAGGGACAGAATGTAATATCTTTGGACCGAACGGCTCGCTCGACTGATGGTTTGCAGGTAGCCCCAGTGCTAAGCAGTGGGCCGATGCCAGACGTTTCTCAAGGGATCCATTTAGACAGCATCGCAAACACACTGCTGATACCATGTGGTTATAAGGAAAGTGAAAATCACAGCTGCTGAAAGGCAAGGTTACTTTCAGTAGTGTCAGGAAATGAAAGTGATTCCTGGATTGAAAAAAACCATAGAACATATAAATGTATAATCATGCCTGTATTAAGTTCTACTAAAATAGCTAAACAGGAAGGCCAAAGAAACAATATCTACTGTATGCACCTGTATTTATACAGGATATGTGTGAATATCGTATATACATCTACATGGTGACTCAAATGTGCGACTCCCATAGCATCATTCATACGGATCAAGCAGCGAAATAAACACGATTTAAGTAAGAGATGAGAAGCAGAGGGTGCAGATCCTCGAGCTGGTGGGCGGGGCTTCCCCTCCCGGACAGTCAGCTGATCACTGGCGTCATAAAGAGGCTTTCCACTCATTTCCCTTGGAGAACTTTCTTAGCTGGAAAAAAAAAAAACGAATACAGACAGGACGTCGTCTACACATCACATACCTTTTGGAACAATTAACGAACAAGGCCTCCGCACCACCAGGTGGCGCTAGCTGAAAATGTCGAGCGTAAAACAGCCTACCTACCTAGATAACTTACTTAGCTATGGCAGAAGGGGCCCCAGAGCGGTGGAAGTGCACTATCTGCCACTTGCCGTCGCGCCTGTGCCAGATCCGCGACTCCTCGGACTGGGCCGTGCGTGGCATACCGTTGGTGTCGATGTACTGTGTGATGCGGATGTAGGCGATGCAGGCCGCCTCTTCCCCGATCAGGTGGATGTGGGGGTTCAGGATGGTGGTGTGGACCGGCTTGCTGTTTTTGGACCACACTGGCAAACAGAACACAGGTCGCGTTACCGGGAACCCTGAACTATCCCCAACCCTTTGCCTAAGAACAGGGCTGCTCTGGGATTAACAATCGGCTCTGGACATTGTGGTTCACAATAAATCCCCAGTGCGCCAAATGGTCAGTCCTGGCCTCCCTAAAGTTGGCACCTATTCAAACACTGAATGGTTTCCAATTCCAATTAGCATTTACCCTTTCTGTTTTCTGAGATAGAATTCTCTTACGTCAGGTTATGCGACTCCATAATTGGCATTTTTAATGATTCACTAGACTGAATGCTTGTTTTAATGGGCTTCACTCAGTGTCTGTCTCCCTATAATTGCTTTAATCAGCCCCATTGAAGCTGCCTTCCCTTCCTCGGGGGACAGTAACTGACAACAAGCCATTAAAATGGACAGTTAATGCAGAGTTTCCTACAAAAGCCCACAAGCAATTTCCAGAAACAGGAAGGAGACGACGCCTTGTACTGATGCATGACTGGAATCTCCATTCTGACTAATGAGAATAGCATCATTTTAATTTTTTTGAGCAGAAGCGTTTACCCACAATGATGTATGTTTTTCAGAAGGTGGGGTCACAACTGGGGTCGCAACTGGAGATTAATGGCAGTGCTCAAGGGCCCAGGGGTGAAAACACCATTATGTTTAGTGGTCTACTGACCCCGGGATTTGAACCGACAACCTTCTGATTACACGCACAGCGTCCTAACCCACTGAAAATTTCCGGGCCAACTTTAAAGGGTGAGCTGGTATCTGCCTGTAATGCCCCCCCACCCCCCTAATTCTGCAGCCCACCCAAGGCCACCTACCCCACTTAAGGATTGAGGAACAGTTTCTATCCCAAAGCCGTCAGTCATTTTAACCAGGCAAGAAACAATGAACACAGATAATGTCACTCCACCACACCCCTTCACCCATCTGCCAACGTGTCCCCCCCAAACAATTAGAATTTAGTGATTAACAACAAAACGTGTTCTCTGCATTTAACCCATATGTGACAACATGACATAGCAAGGGACATCTAATTCAGTGCCCGGGGAGTAGTGTTTGGGGATGGCATTTTGCTGGTTAGGGATTCGAACCTGCAATCTTTCAATTACGAGTGCGCGTCCCTAACCATTAAGCCACCACTGCCCAATTGACGATTCACAAGACTGCTAATTGTTAACCTCATAACTGCTGCTGCTAAGATCTGCAGTTATTTTTAAAGCTGGCTTTGTAGGAAAGCACATAGTATCACTGTCCAGCGACGGTCTTCTGTTCTTACGGTTCTCAAAGTAAAAGCGATGGAAGTCCAGACCCTCGACCAAGTTCCCCAGGGCCTCGGGTTCGAAGGCTGTCACACTGGGGTCGCACATTTTCCTGGGGACAATGGTGTGAAGAATGAGAGTGATAAGATCCGTCTCTGACACCCCCGTAGGCCTTTAATGCGTTACGGACGCGTTAGTTATGTCGAAATACTCCAAGTCAGTTTTAACCGACAAACCACAGGGGAAGTGCCCCCCCCCCGGTACGTTCTGTTCCACAGCTGCAGGCTAAAGACCTTCGCCACTAAACCCCCATACTGCTGCCATTAATTCACACATCGCCATCACATTCTGTCAGCTTGAGTGACACCCAGATCTTCAGTCTTGTTAAGACCGTAACGGTTCCTGCCATTAGCTAAATAGCCCCGTTCTTCAGCCTACGTCCTGCATATAAGGCCGCCATGCAGTGCGGATTCAGTCCTATCTGGCTGGGAAAATACAGATAATTAACCATTTTTGATTTTACTCTTTCTTAATCCACCCAACTCAGCACACTCATATTTGACGAGGTTAAGACAGCACTTAATAGCTGTCATGTGAAAGAAATGGCGGGGAAATGTAAATATAATGTAAAAATAAATATGAGCGTATATGTAAATTTAAGGCCGATAACTGAAGAGCAGATTTCCGAAACTGACTCAGTCCACGAGATACTTTTTCAAATAAAATTTCTGTGGACTGAGTGAGTTCTGGAAATTTAATCAAAGTTCTTCATTGGGTTACATGAGGACTGAGTGAGTTTGGGATCCCCGCACTGTAACATATGATGAGGAAGCCTGACTTTAGGTCACTGGCGGTCTCATCTCACACACAACAACAAACGGACTGAGTGAGTTTGGGAACCCCGCACTGTAACATATGACGAGAAAGCCTGACTTTAGGTCACTGGCAGTCTCATCTCACACACAACAACAAACGGACTGAGTTTTGCAAATTTGCTCTTCAGTTGCTGAGAAAACACACGTTTCTTAGCGTTTTTTTTTTTTTTTGTCAGCACCAAAGAGCCAGACGTGCATGGCTGCCGGCCGTACTGTACGGTGCTGTGAACGTGGACGGTAAGTCTGCCTGACCAAAGGAAGTCCGGGTAGCAGCACGTTCAGAGGCCTTTCCGTCTGAATCACGACTCCCAAGCTGCGCTGAAGCACCAGACCGTCAGCAGCCGTGGGAAACACTCGCGTTCCCCCCCCACAGGAAGGAGAAAAAAAGAGCCTGATGTGATCAAGCATGGAGATCAAATGATAAGAGGACTTAAAGGAAGCTGGCTGACATGAAGCGTCAAGTGCCTACTAGACGCTGAGCAGATGCCCTCAAAATCACTTTCAGTTAGTCACCCAACCGTCTCGCTACTAACACATGCAAATTGACAATGTTTCACATACCTGCACATATTTTCCACATAAGAGTCATATTTTGACTGACTCGTTCATTTCTGTTCTTTCCATTTTGTTATGAATTGCAGTTGTAGTCACTGGCTCCCAATGGGATATTAAGCAGAAATGTTTGCCGTTTTATGTTATTGCAAAGGTGAAACTAATTAAAAAGTCCCCAATGAGACGGCCTGACAATCAACTTTATAACTCAGAACAGCCTCTTTTAGAAGTATAATTTAGGTTGCAATTTATTACCACTTGAAATGAACATTTTACTTAAAAGTAGAGGTTCTTTCTATTTGTGATATATATTTTTTGTAAACAAATGAAAAATGTAATGGTTTTTGTTATAAAACCAATAAATTTGCAATATTTTTTCTTGAATTAATGAAGCGTCCCAAGACTTTCTGTGAGCGTTGTGTGTGTGTGTGTGTGTGTGTGTGTGTGTGTTTGGGGTTAATTATCAGATCCTGTCAATGCTCTGGTTTGAATGACAGCATCTAAAAGTAAAAAATTATTCAGAATAAATTTTCAAGGGTTCTGAAGCCCTGTGGTCAGGGATTGACATCACTGGGACACGAGTGCATATTCGCCATATACAGTTTGAAAGACACATCCGCTCTGTTACTACAAATATTGCCATACACATCACTACACATCACTTTGCATGATATCAGTAATGTTCATCCCTGCTTTCAGTCAATGATGTCCAGAGGGTGGTTCCGCTGAGGTCATACAGATGC
Source organism: Hippopotamyrus pictus (assembly GCA_026781145.1). NCBI lineage: Eukaryota > Metazoa > Chordata > Actinopteri > Osteoglossiformes > Mormyridae > Hippopotamyrus > Hippopotamyrus pictus. The sequence goes on along the minus strand of JAODLC010000052.1, from coordinate 2,414,650 downwards.
TCCAAAGGTGAGCGTCCATAAAGCAAACAGTCTCTCCCATCATGCTGTTCTAACTTTTCATCCTACCCATCAATACATCCTACCGTTGGGTCCTGCGCGAGCGTCTGATGAAAATTACGCCCCTTTTCTCAAGCTTGAAGAAACGCCCATCAATCTATCCTACCTTGCGCCAGAATTAGAGCTGAGTCTAGTAATTTACTTCACTTTAATGGCTCACACGTATTTAAAATCTGACTACGTGAGGTGCTTCAGACCGAGGCGCCAGGGGGTCTGACTTACGCGTAGCTCTCGAAGTCTCCGTTGCTAATGGCCTCAATGAGCTGCTCCGTCACCTTGATGATTTCCTGTTTTCTCACTGAGGGACACAGAGGGTCAGCTGTCAGTTCAGAGCAGCTATAGGCCTCAGGCTCCCAAATCCGCTGCGTAACCAAATGCCATTTTACTACATACACGACCTCTCTGTGCATTTTACAGTAAATCCTTTATAATCTTAATGGTACTTGCTCTTTACCTGTGACACTCAATCAGTGCTACTGTATGTTCCTTGTGTGCAATAACTGATGTCCAGCATGATTCCAGCTACTTCTTCTGACAGTCACATTATGCTGGTTATATTTAAATACGTCCACAGAAAGTACCCCAATGGGGGCTGGGGGGGGGGTTAGTGCCCACAGTGCGAGCCTCAGCCAAATGCCACTTCCTGTTATTAGTTTCTATTAGTGAGGCACCGTTTAGATGGTCCCTCAGTCACATTCCTAACAGAGGCCTCACTGCATTATTTTACGTTATAAAATACCGCACCAGTCAAAAGTTTGGACACACACCTACCCATAGACAGGTTTATTTGTACTATTCTCTACATTTTAGAATAATTATAAAGATACAAAACCTATAAAATAACATCTATGGAATTATGCACAGACCAAAAAAGTATTAAACAACAAGAATAATTTGTTGGAGGGGGCAGCTCTGTGGGTTGGGACTCAGAAGGTCGCTGGTTCGAATCCCCTGGTTGGCAGAGTGATCCCACCATTGGGCCCTTGAGCAAGGCCCTTAACCTCAATTGCCCCAGGCACTGGCTGACCCTACTGTCCCCTCTACACCAGTTCCATGAGGTGGCCTCCTGGGATGCTTTTCCAGCCGTCCTGAAGGAGGTCCCACGTATGCTGAGCTCTCATTGGCCTCTTTTCCTTCACTCTCTGGTCAAACTCCTCCAAAACCATTTCTGATGTTTAGGTCAGGTGGTTCGACACTATCACTCTCTTTTACTGTGTCCATACTTTTGACTGGTACTGCCTATCTGAATGATCTTCATCTCACAGCTGCTGATGACAATGAAGTAACCCTGAACTTTGCACCTTGACCTAAATGCAGGTGTTTACAGCACCAGTTTTCTGTGGGTTTGGAAAGAAAATGGGCTTGTATGTGTTTGTGCGACGTGTCTGAGTGTAACAGTGTGGGTGCGAGTGAGTGCGAGTCTTTGAAAACATCAAAGAGCATCGCTTCTGATCCCTGTGTGTGTGTGTGTGTGTGTGTGTGTGTGTTTCTGATATCTGTGTCTGTGATACCTCTGCCTGTCTGTGTGTGTGTGCCTCCAGGATCTCTGTATGTCTTTGTGTCTTGAGGCTTTTCACTTGGTTTTAAAATCTGGTCTTGGGCAATCGGATCAAAAGTTCACAGCTGAGACTCATCGCCGTTCACACCTGTGTCTATTGTGCATCTCTAAGATCGTTACTGCATACGTTACTTCCACAAGATGGTGAAATGGGCCTGTGCACAGTTATTGTCACGTCCTTGTAGGGGGCGCATTAGCATTTACATTATAAAAGATATGTGGTCAAATGCATCCCAGACCACCTCAGCCAATGGTTTGACTGATCAGATCGCAATGTGTTCGGTGGTCATTTACACCTATGTTTAGCGCTGGCCAATCGTAATCCTATAGGCCAAGACGCATTTAAAAATCAACTGTAAATAGGGCTCTGATATCTGTGTGTGTGTGTGTGTGTCTCTGATACCTCTGCTGCCTGTCTGTCTGTGTGTCTGTCTGTGTCTCTTATACCTCTGCTGCTTATCTGTGTGTCTGTGTCTCTGATACCTCTGCTGCCTGTCTGTGTGTCTATGTCTCTAATATTTCTGCTGCCTGTCTGTGTGTCTGTCTGTGTCTCTGATACCTCTGCTGCCTGTCTGTGTGTCTGTCTGTGTCTCTGATACCTCTGCTGCCTGTCTGTGTGTCTATGTCTCTTTTACCTCTGCTGCCTGTCTGTGTGTCTGTCTGTGTCTCTGATACCTCTGCTGCCTGTCTGTCTGTGTGTCTGTCTGTGTCTCTTATACCTCTGCTGCTTATCTGTGT
>JAODLC010000052.1:2356368-2374528 GCA_026781145.1 Hippopotamyrus pictus | reverse complement strand
ATGGCACGCACAGCGGGGTTGGGGGGGGGGAATGGCAGTTACTGAAGAAAAGAGAAAAGCTGGCTTCACGCTCAGAGATGGGAAAAGCAATGCTTTACACATTGCGCTTCACACAGATAATGGTTCCCCCCCCCACCTCGGTAAGTGGTAAAAGCCACTTAAATCAGGATACTGCTGTTTCATGAGAAGCTGGATGATGATATTTGTTTACGGAGCACTCAGAATGTAGATGCATCTATCTCTGCCGACATTATCCCCACAATAGCTGCTTGTGGCTCATTTTTACTTCTCCAGATCTGACTGTCACCACAATCTCCTCGCTCGTTTAAAAACATCTCTCGCTGTAGCGATCACAATTAGCCTCACTGGTCTATTGGAAGTTCTCTCATCTCCGAACTCCCTGTGCATGCAAAGGGGGTGAGGACTGGTATAAAGCCCACTTAGATGCTGCCTTCCGACACAGGTAGTCCTCGACTTTGCAAGCAAATTCATTCCAAATTATCGCTCATTAATCGAGAACTCGTAAAGCGTAAAGTATTTTCCCATAGAAATGTTATAAAAATTCTGACTTCGGTTCCAAAAAATAATACATTTTTGCCGCATAAACAAAGGAAACAAAAACGTATTATTAGGGTTAAGATTTAGTAAAAAATAATTTACACGCACAGTTACTCAAAAAAATCCTTGGAGGAAAAACAACGAACACTTATTTGCTGAAACTGTAAGATTCGCAGTAAATTTTGGTGATTTGATCTTCAGCAGATGCGCTGGCGTTTTTCGTCATGTGTCGCTCACAAACAGTACGTAAGATGAACGGGGTCAGGTTGGGTTGTAAAATGAAGTGGTATGAATCAGGCACCGTCGTAAAGTGTAATGCAGCACTTTTACTCCTATTTGCCTCCCCTGTAACCCCTCCTTTATGAGTTCTGCTTTCAGCGCAGCACCCCACCTGTCTGCACGCATTAAATGCGCACACTTCAGAGTAATGCGCTTCGCCATGTTGGCTGGTTGCATTCTGCAGACCCCATACAGTACTTATCCGCTTTATGCTTGTCATATTTATCATCAGGCACTGAATTGCGCCAATTCAGCCATCTGATTCCCTTTGCATCTTTTTTTTAGCTGCTTTTATTCCAATATTTTATTAAATTTATTTATATTTTGTCCAGTTGATTTGGTTAGAGAAAAGCATGTCCTATCCATAGACGATTTCTTTGTGAATACGAATCCTTCCGTGGCTCTGTGCTGCGACGCCAGTGAGAAGCATGCGACACGTATCTTTGGCTTTATTGCGACGCATTATGGTTCACGGCAAAGCTATAAATCAAAAGCCACAAAGCGTTTCCGCCCGCAGACCTGCCCCTATCTGGGTGTTTTTCGTGTGTTTTTTGCACCCTTCTGAGTGCTCTTGTAGTTCATTGAGTTTGAAAATGCCAATAGACAGCAATGAAATATGAACATGTATCACAGATAGGACTGACTCCTTGATAAATATTCATGTCCTGGGTTGTACCATTTGTCACTTGCAGGGTGAGAAGCCCACTCAAAGTAGCTTGTTATTATAGAGACGAGGCTAATTATCAGACAAGAGGATTACCGAATTCTCCTACCTAAAGACTGGATCCCTTTGAAAGGGATTATAAAGACAGCAGTAAAGATATCACAATTACCACTTGGGCGCCTGCTTTTATTCCCCAATAGGATATGATTTCACAGACAAAACGGTTTTGTTTTCAGCTCATGCATGGGCCCCATCTTTTGCGTCAGAAGTGAATGATTGTTATCTATCGAAAATGTGCCTACGTTTGATGGGTTAAGCGCTGATGTGCTTAAAGACCATGCCAGCGTCAGTCATCAGTGAGAGTGACTGACTATAGCTGAAGCTTCCCCAAAACATAAGCGAGTGATATCCCTCACTGTAGCTGCCGTGTTCCCTCAAGCACTAAGGTACACTAAATAAACTATAGAATTGGGACACTTGGCCACACCCACAGGAACTGACATCACATTCTAAATCCATCAATCAATCAATGTGGATTTGGTCCCCCTTTGCAGCTATTACAGCTGCCACTCTTCTGGGAAGCTTTACACTACATTTTGCAGGGTGTCTGTGGGGATTTCTGCCCATTCATCCAGAAGAGCATTTGCGAGCTCAGGCACCGATGTTGGACGTGAAGGCCTGGCTCTCGATCTCCATTCTAGTTCATCCCAAAGGTGTTAAATGGGTTGAGGTCAGGGCTCTGTGTGGGCCAGTCGAGTTCCTCCACACCAAACTCACCCAACCATATCTTTATGAACCTTGCTTTGTGCACTGGGGCACAGCAATGCTGGAACAGTGAAGGGCCTTCCCCTAATATCTTGGTTTGCATATGAAGACCATTGATTTGTACGCAGTCTAAAGCTGAGGGCCCTTAAATGTCTCTTCCATCACACCTAGCGGTTCCATACACTGCTTATACCTCACTTCCAGCACAGCTGATTCACCAAATTAAGTAATTACGGGCTGGAGAATGACTTGATTGCGTTAATGAGACGGATCTGGAAAAGCTCTAGCCTGTTTCACTCACAGCTAAACACCCACTTAGCATAACTGACGGTTAGCAGAATAACATTGGAGGAAAAAGAAAAAGGCATACCATTTCGGCGGAGAGAGCGGAAATGTTTATGCCATTAATTTTATTTGCCCTGCGCATTAATTATCTTTGCATCATCTGTAAAACCGGATTCCGGCATAAACAAAAGTCAATCTGACAGGAGCCACGGCTGACGGGCCGACGCGAAAGAGATCCACGATGGGCCACATTTGGCAGAGGATTTGCTGAGTGCACTCATTACGTTTCCACGGACACGTACGATCTACGGGAAACATACACTCTCGGTTCCATTTTTTGTGCCCGGACGCCCACATACTGGCACAGGGGATGATGCATTCATCTCCTGCTACGCCAGCCATCCACAATCTGATCTTTGTTTCCTTACGTGACTCAAGCTTAAGTGCTATTCCGTTTGCGCCTCAGCCTGCAGACTAAAAAGAAAAAGCGAAACATTTTGTTCCCTGCTGTATTCTGCAGCTCAGAAAAAAAAAATCGGCTTGATCTCAGTGAAATTCTGCCCGTGGTCGGACCACTTGTGTACCGCTTTTGCCCACATTCAGAGGATGATGTAACAAAAATGATACTTTGTTTCACCGTTTGCACAAGAACACCAGAACGGTTTCATTTTCATGCATCCCCTCTCTCCTTTGAGGGATACGTCAGTGATGTTAAACGTCCGGGGCCAAAGGGTAGGGACAGCTAAGCATCCAGCAGCCCAAGGGCATTTTTCAGGGGGTTGATAGCTGTTCTTGAGGGCACAGTGGCAATGTGGCCATTCTGCCAGCCATGGGATTTGAACCAATAACCTTCCAATCACAGGTATGATTCGTCTAACCTGCTGATCCACACAAACACACTACAGCAGAACCCAATGTTTAATTCTATATTAAAATGAAATTGAATTGTTGTATGGTGTTCCTCATTTTTTGACGCACAGTGACACAGCCTGCTCTATACAGTTATGTCTATATGGCTATATCTGCGTGTATATCTGAGCGACGCCTCCACATGGAACCTTTTTGGGTCATTACACTGCCACACTCACACTGAGTCCTACTCAGTTAACTTTCCTGATAAGCAATCATCTATTTTTTCCTTACTCGCGAGGTCGCAACTCCCCCCAGAGCACGTAAATCGATTCCCTTTCATTAAGTTCCATTGAATTAATTTCAAGTAATGTGACTGATACAAGTCTACCCACAACTTTGATCAGCTGAAATACAGTTCAAGCAATGCGCTGGTATGTTGTGCTGATTGCTGTTTATGGCTGCGATGTTTCTCTGGAACACAAGCAATCGCTATTGTAATTTGCAGAACACATCGTTCACTTGTAGTCACCCCATTAAGATTTCATTTATGCTTTGGGGGATGGATGGATGGATGGATGGATGGATGGATGGATAAACAAAAAGTATTTACACTTAAGAACACCACTCACGACTTCTGTTTGCAGAGTATAGTCAGAGGTGTCTCATCCCCACTTCCTGTTGGGGGTTAGGGTCATTTGAGGTCATCTTCATCAATGCCTTCATACACATCTTTGTCTATCTGCCTCCCAGCCCAAGTTAATCTCTGCAGAACCACTGAACGATCACAAAATCTTATAAGGCTTGCACACTTACATTAGGAAATCGACTTATAACCAGGTGGCCATAGATGATATAAAAAAAAAAAAAGAACAGGCAGAATCGGCATCTTGCCAGCATTCATTTTTTGTAAGGCTCGCCCAGTAGACAGACAGAGTGTGCCTGGATCCCGGCCCAGGAAGAGCGGAGCATGAGGCAGGGATCACCCCCGACGGGATGCCAGCCCATCGCAGGTCACGCTCGCACAAGCTTTGGACAGTTTTATGACACCGGATCCACCTGACTGCACCCTGAAAACCTCACACTCCACCAAAACCCCGCACACCACAAAATCCCGCCCCACCACGAAGCCCCCACACGCCACGAAGCCCCCACCCACGGAGCCAGAATCAAGAGCTGAGCATACACTATTGTGAGGCTACAGCACTAATATCCGAGCAACACCGTGAGGCAGCTCACCAACACACTATTTACTTGTCTGATTTAATAGTCTGTGCAAACCTAGCATTTATTCAAGGGAACAGAGAATACTAATTGATTCCCTTCCTTTTGGAAAAGCCTATCAATAAGCCCCCCCCCCCCCCCCACTACAATAAAGAAGCTAATGTGCTATTTGCCTCATCTGTACGTCGCTTTTGACAAAATCATCTGCTAAATAAAGGAATGGCAAACATCAGATATATGCTGTCCCATAGTACTACTGTGCATGCAGGTCGAAAACGACCCGTATAAAAGTAAAAAATTAGCAAGACTAAAAGAGCAGACTGAAATGTCTAATGAGCCACTGTCCAGAAAGAATTCTTTGTGAAAAGGTGTTTCTTCCAACATGGCGCAGGGGAGAAGCTATGGGAGAATTAAAAGGCGAGAGTATTACAAAGTATATTTATTAAGTCCTTTGCACTGAAAAGAAGAAAGTGGTACACAGATGAAAAAAAAAATGTTTGGTGGTTCCAGTTGGTTCTCTTCCCAGGGACAGGCTGGGTTATACAGCTGGTATCAAAGTTCAAATCAAAATTCTGTCATTCGCTGATTTTGACGGCAGAATTTAGCAGAAGCAGTGAACGGCTCCGAACGTCCGTGTTCTCCGTGTTCTGTGCGGCTGCCGTGACCCGCCAGCAGACTCAGAGTTGATGTTCGGTGAGAATAACATTACGAACGTGACCACAACTCAAGCAGAACCATCATCCGGCACTCCGCATAACCACATCTCCATTATCAAAGAAATGATCTCTTCATTTCACTCGGGAGCGAAGCTACGTAGTTAGTTACGAAACTCGTAAACTGCAAGGACATTACGCATGTTCATCCCCAGGTATATTTCATTCCCAAGGTCCTGATTTAAAATAGAGAGCAAAAAACAACACTTGACAACAATGAGATACAGTGTACACTTATCTATGTTCATCAGATAGGACACAGTGTCCCTAGCAACAGTGTGTAGGAGGTGTAAGCTGCTAATCACTTTGGAATACCTTAGGGCTGTTTCACATTTCAGTCACACCCCCTCTATGACCAAACAATTCTGAAAATCTCTATATATTTCACCCAAAAGAATACCCCTATAAAACACTCATCTAATCTAGCAATTTAATTATTTTAATGTTTAATCCTTTATTTAACAAGACAACATATTATCTTGCACGGCCAAACATTGCTGTGCTGATACTGGCTGTTATGTTTTGCTATTTATTGTTACATTGACTTTTAGTCACTGGCCTTGCTATTAGTCAGTCATATCTGAAAATTCCATCCTTAAATCCATTTTCTGCTCCTTAATCCTATGTTGTTTTTTTTTTTAAATCTTAAATTGGAATGGATGCTGCTTTGGTCAATGATCAATTCATGATATTTTGAAACACTTCAAACATTCTATTAATTATGTATGACAATGCATATGCATGAAAATCACAGAGCTGAATGTAAGGGCTTTCAAACAGTGAGCCAGAGGAAAATATGGTGAAACGCACCATGAAATGGAAAGTGAGTGGGATTCATGACGCTTTGCAAAATGACCTTTGGAGACATTTCCCTCATAGTCTCACGCTCATAGTCTGTATGAGTGATGACTGCTAATGCTGGGTTTTGGGTGAGAACTCCTGACTCCTGACCGGCTGGGCAGCTGCTACCAGAACAAGTGGAAGACTATGGAACATTTCAGGTTCTGATGCCATTGCCCCCCTTTTAAGAGACCCGGTTTCTGGACTGCAGAAGTAAGTGACAGCAAATACAAATACAAGTTAATTTTGCCAAATATCTACTTATAATCACATCAATGGCCTTCTCCAAAGATGCATGACTTCCTAGAGTTTGCTACAAGTTGGTTAGCAGAAAAAAACCATATATAAACATATTGTTCTATACCTCATGACCCCGTACTATTAGATGGATACATATGGGTACATGGATAAATCTTATAAGCTACCTAACCTTGACTATATTTTGGTGTCCATTATTAGTTACTTCGTGGTGTAAATCAGGTATTACTTTGGCTTATAATTACAACCCTGTTCAAACGGCAGAAACCAGACATAGAAGAATCAGACTCTGGACAGAAGTGGAACGCTCTGAAAAGATTCTTTAAGGAAGGGTGGCTTCTGCTCAAGGTCATTAAGGACCGCAGAAGAGAGTTTCCTGCAGAGGTCAGACTGAACATGCTGGTGCATTGAGTGCATTGCAGACAATTACCTTGACAGGTTTTTCTTTCTTACTCGCTTGACTGACAGTGCAATGTGGCAAGGCAAGCAGCAAGGGCTTCTCGAGCCAATAGCAAATGACCTGATAATTCCATAGGTTATACCATAGTTTAAGACTGAGTTAGACCATCAAGCAAGCGAGACAGTATCGCAACATGCGAGGGAGAAGGGGAAGGGATTCTACTAGCCGAAGGAACCTGATATTTGACGAACGGCGACGGATGGGATGCTTATCCAATCAGCATGAGCTGTACCTCATGTTCTGCTTAGCGGTGAAGTAAAATGTGACATGATGACAGGTGGTTTACGAAGAGTAAGCGAAACCTACCCCTAGCGGAGAGCTTCTTGGTGTTGATGATCTTGGCGGCGTACTCCTGCCCAGACAGCACCTTCATGCATCTGCGCACCACGGAAAACGCTCCCCTGGTAGAGAGGAGAAGACGGTTCAGCCAACACAGACAAGTAGCCCACACGTTTTGGAAGGTTTCTTTGTTTTATAACCGTACAGTGTCCTATATTCATGTCTTATTTTGGAGACAGCCCTTCTGTCCTCTTGGTTGAGTTCAGTTGACAGGTAATCATGTCGGTCTATATTTAAGTTGTAAATTATACCACCATCTTTAAATAGTAGCCAAATAAATATGTATGTCAAAAGCTTGCCAGCCCGTTGTCAATATCATATGTCACATTGCAAAGCTGATCTCTATATCCAACTTTCTTATACGTGTGGTGATTAATGGTCCAATTCCACCTGAATTTGTTAAACAAAAACAATTAAATCTACAGAATTGCCAAATTGTGGGCAGTGGCGGCTTGACGCTAAGGGAAGCGCACCTATAATTGAAAGATTGCAGGTTCGAATCCCCGGCCAGCAAGGCACCGCTGAGGTACCCTGAGCAAGGTACCGCCCCCAAGCACTGCTCCCTGGGCGCTGAATTAGCTGCCCCCTGCTATGTCACGAAAGTCACATATGGGTCAAATGCAGAGGTCACATTTCGTTGTTGCGCACTGTGTGCTGTGGTGTGTTGACAATGACCACTGATCACCAAATTCTAATTCTAAAATAAAACTGTTTAATGCAGGTCAAGGGTTAGTTTGTATATGTGACATAAGAGTAAGGGAACAAATAATGTGATTTCAAAGAATGGATCCAATGCTTTGAATAAGAATTCTGAAGGACTGTTAATTAACAATGAGTGGCAAACCTCAAAATGAAGGCAAAGTCCTATTAGTAAAATGGTGCTTATTGAAGGGAAATATAGACTGCGGATTAGTTAGTAAGTGATTGAAGTTTCAGGTTCTCGCAATAAGACGTGTTCCGCTATAAACCTCAAAACCCCCGCTGGCTTCATTCTGCTCCTGGCATGACAACTTCTGCATTTCAGTTCTGTTTCATGCACCACAGAGACCAGGCTTGGATCCGATTGGTGCAGACACCTGCGGGGAAGCCCCCTACCCCCTCTGCAGGTGGCGCTGCAGTCCTCTTACTGGGGGAAGTTGTAGAGGGTTGACGTGTTAAAGGGAGCTCCAGAGACGACGCATCAAATGACTTCTGATTTTGCATGCGAAGGTGCTGCGGAGGTGTCAGACCCAGCATCACTGGCTGCTTCTCAAAGGCTACGACAGACTGCTGCTCCCGTGCATTTAGAACAGAATGCGTTGCATTTCCTCGCCCATGTTGCTCTTGCGTAATTGTTCCAGTAGTTGTTTCCCTGTGTTGATTGCAGTCGGTAATTAAGCATTCTTGCACTCGCTGTGGAAGGTTGTTACCCACATGTATGATAAGAAATGCAATTTTACGCTACTCTCTGTGAGGACCAGCGCGTTATTAATATTCAGCATGAGTCACAGCCAGTCCTTCATACATTTCATACCTATTTCATCTGTAATGGAGCTGTGATTTAGGCTTATGCTGGAATTGTAGTGTTTTTTTTCCATGATATGTATTGATGGTTTTCTATTATGAACTCGATTAGCGATGTTAGCACAAGTTATGTTGTTTTTTTTCGCTACCACAAAGTGATGTCTACAGAGTAAAGTAAGGGCCGTATTGGCCATTTCTGATCCAGACCAAGATTTTGTTTCTACCAACCAGTTGAGTACTCTGTGACTGTGACTCTTTAAACTCAACAAAATCTTGGTCTGGATTTGTAGTTTCTGGACCTGAAATGCCCAACACTGATAAGAGGATCTTCACAAGAGGGACTTTTAATGTTTAACTGCATTCCTTTTGGCCTTTGTAGTGCCCCTGTCGTTTGAATGGCTATATGATCAGCCCTTTAGCAGGTGTGCTATCCAACCAGCACAGCAAACTAAATGAGCATTAAACACTTCATGTAGCATGTATGTTTCACTGTGCTGCTGCACAAATAAGCTCTTGGTTTGGCTTCTAGTCTTTTATTGAAGGTGAGCACATTATCTTCTGAGCCTTCCTCTAAATATTACTGTGTAGTTGGGGTTCAATCATTGCTTGTGATGTGGCGTACACTTGTATTGACGTTAATATTAGTATTCAACATTGATATTCGCAATTGATAAGCGTTCATAAAAAGGATGTAAACAAAATTACTTTATCTCGTAACATCAAAATCATCAAGTGCCCCAAATTTGACAAAACAAGAAATGTTTATTAATTTTGGTAGCTCCAACCCAACTTCTTCAAATATTGAGCGACGCCATGGATTGTGATGATGATATTGATGACAATGATGATAATGAAGAGTCGCTCTGTCTGCAAAAACCTGTACTGAATTGGGGGGGGGGGGCAGTAGCTGGATTTTTACAGAACCAAACTAGGAATAACGACGCCTACACACATGGCTGAATTTCTTTTGTTAAGTATATAAATTGTCATTCATATGGTTTGTAAATGCAGTATCCAGCAGCACCCAGGGTCAGCCTTAGCTCAGCAGTTGGATCATGAGTCTCGCCTGCCTTGTGCTGAATTGCCACACAGGGTTATGTAAGGGGCTGCTCTGGCTGCTGAAACACAAGGCAGAGAGTGGGAGAAGCTGTGGGTGCTGTCAGCCCGCGAGGGTCAGGAGCATTTCTGTAGTGCTGTTGCCGCATCTCAGCTGCATATTCCTGTGCAACTGCTGGCGAAGAAGCCAGTGAAGTGACATTGCTGGTTACCCACCAGTAAAACCATCCTTCCGATCCTGCCTGGATGAATGTGACCCACTCACGGTTCCTGAGGTTTTCACAACATGACAACATGTGCAAACATGCACACACACACACACCCATTCGTCACATCATCCCCCACAAACACGCGCTAATGCATACAGGAACAGATTTCAGACAGCTCCGGAAAAATCCCATTCCATATCAAAACAGACACAGAAGAGGGAAAACAGTAACTCGGCATTCCAGAACGGAATCGCACTCCGTTGCCACGACGCCAAGAATCATTTGCGTTCACGTTTCACTCCCTTCTCTTGCAGAGCGGGGGCAAGGTGCTGCGATGTTTATATATTTACGGCGTATGCTGTAGCCGAACATGAGAAGCGGAAGCCTGCGTTCGGGTGAGAACGGGAAGCTTGCACACAGCGCATGCAGAACAAGACTCTTCCACACTGGCAGACATTAAATATTTAAGTTCTGTCTCCTCGTTTTGTTCCAACCCACTGACTGAAATCCCCTGTGGCTTAAATCATGGGTCAGTCAGCGACCAGGGTCCGGCGTAGCCTCCTTCCCAGCGCCTTGCGAAGGCTGAGAAACTGCATCATGTTTATTTGCAAACAAGGTGTCGCTCCTCCTTAACACAATGAAATATTTTTAAAGGAGGCATCGCAATTCCCTGTAACAGGGGAACTGAACGTGCCACGCTGTTTCTTTATGAATCAACGTCTCTCACTTCGGTTTATCTGGTCCCTGTCGTCTTATACTACTTTTGCGTTTTCCAGCTTTTCTCTAACCTTTTAACTTGCCGATTGCCTGACGGGGAGCCATCTTCTAATGCTTCCTCAAAACCAATCTTTCTATTCCCCGGCCAACTTTCCCAAATTAATGTCGCCAACTTTATCCTCCTTAAACTCCCACCCGGCGCATGCGACGAATCCTGGACAGAAGAATGATTCCTAGTCTGTTTAAATCGACCATGATTGCAGCCCGCACACAAATTGCTGCGTTCCTGATTGCAAGTATTTTGATACAAAAAGAACATGAGAAAAGTGAGGATAGAAGTGAACTTACTTGCCCAGTTCTTCAAAGAGCTGGTATTCCTCAGAGAATCGAGTACAGGTGATGGTGGCCATGCTGGATTTATGTAGAACTCGATCGATCCTTTTTGCGTTCCGCTAATGATGTCGGTGTTCTAGGGAGATGCCGATGTGGTTTGGAAGCTTCCCTGTGAGACGAGTGGATCTATCACTTTCCTGATCTCCGGAGTGGAACCGAGCAGAGATCCTAGATGCCAGGGTTGCTCCAGCACTGCCCCTGCCTGTCTTTCTCATCCAATCCCAGCCAACATTGCTCATGAATACACAGCCCCGTTGTCATGGCAACTGCATCCTCTCCACTCTCTTTAGCCAGGCTTCCAGACTGGCTCATATTCACACATTCGAGAAGGAGCACTCCTACGTGCACGAAACGCACACACAAAAAGACACTCTAAATTGTGTGCATTTATTTTCAATACATACGCATTTAAGGTACGGTTTCCTGGGCAACAGAAAACGAGTAACAAATTGGATTTCCCCGATGACTGTTAATTTATAGTCAAGCTGTTGCCTTGGTGACGTGAAAGAAACCAAAAATTAACTTTTAATGGCAGGATAATGATGTAACACACATATCTAATAATCTGCGTATTTATAGTGGCACCATGATTTCCGGGGTCATAAAAATTTCCAAATCGCTTAAAGCCCATGATACCTGCTTCTTCTTATTGAGGAAACGTACTGCTGTCTTAACAGAACCAGAAAATGATTATTTATTCTAATGATATGCCTTCCCGAGGTATTCTTAACATAAAAAAGACATTATGATTGATGGTACACAGAACCATATAACTAGACTTTGCAGAAGCAGGAAACTGAACCATAATTTAGTGTGAGAGGTTTATCCTGACTTTTAAAACCCACAGACACATCTGTTAAACATGTATAGTAGGTTCATCTTTTATTTATTTGGCACTATGGTCTCCTAAATGCTCCTGTTTCTACGGTCTAGTTCTATGCTCTACTTCTATGTGGTAGTCTGTTCACCTATATGAGACTAATGGTCGACCCTAACTCTAACCCTTAAGCCTCCCGACTTCAGCAGAGGGAATTTGTCCCGGCTGTATTCCATCAGGCTCTCTGTCCCGTCGATATCGCCGTGCTCGGTGGCTCTGGTGCTGGAGACCCCTTTCATTGTCCTCTCCCTTTGATTGTGTTCAAAACCTTACCTTCCTTCGTTAACTTTGCCCCAATGCAGTGCTTCTGCTTCGTGCTTTAATTGCTGGTTAGAATAGAATAGAATAGAATAGAATAGAATAGAATAGAATAGAATAGAATAGAATAGAATATCACATCAGAATGAAATTACGTTGCATTGACTCACCATCGGCCTAGCAGAGTGTGTTAATACCAAAAATATTAAACTTATAAATATAAAAGCTAAATAGAAAATACATAGAACATAGAATAGTTCAGTACAATTCACCTGTAGTGAAAAAAGTCACCATCTCAATTGTTTCAATTTTCTATTGGAAACTGCAATCAGAGACCTCATTGTGGATCGTTAATTATTTTAATTTCACTCTGCGCCAGGATTTGCTTTAATTCAATGACCTGGAGGTCCGTGGATCTTCGAGGTGTGACCTGATGGTGAGGTCAGATCCCCTGTGAGCATCAGCTGAGCTGAAGCCTCAATGGCTTATTGAGTTTTTCATCAATGCATCACTATTGAGAAGAGGAGCGTGTCATTTGGGAGAGGGGAGTGAGTCAATGCAGCCCGTGAAACGTTTAAAACCAGCTTGTCCTTTGTCAAGGCATAAATACGCATCTGAAAAAAAGAGCATTTAAAAAGACAAAGGGAGAAGCCTGACCATTAATAGAATCTGAATCAGCAAACCACAGGCTATTACACATTACAACTGCATACACATCACAATTAGATACATGTTACAACTGCATACACATCACAATTAGATACATGTTACAACTGCATACACATCACAATTAGATACGTGTTACAACTGGATCCTCCCCAATTAGAAGAATGTGTGTGATAAAAATCGACAAATTATACTATTTGCTTTATATTGCATTTAAATATACTGAAAGTATCCCTTTAGAGTGCCATCAGATTTTGTTAAATATTCATATACTTATTCTGAAATTCATATTTTTGGTAACAACACATTTCTATATATTTTATTAAGCAGATTATTTAATCCAAAATAACATACATTTTTAAGAAAGCGGGGTCACACAGTCCTCTGAGCAATTTGCCATTAGGGACTTTGCTCAAGTGCCTTTTGGTGAAATCAGTCTGCTGACCCTGGGATTTGAACCAGTGACCTTCCGGTGCATTCGTTCTATGAATCTATATCTTGTCTAATTGTCAGGAACAAGGGGACCTGAAGGAGTCGCAGCAGGGTCAAGGCAGGATGGATTGTTTTGGAAAAGGTCAATCCAGTTCTGAGCATAAGTGCACATTCTCACTCTAGGGGAGGATCAGAATCGCCGATATACCTGAATGCCTTTGGATCGTGGCAGGAAAGTGGAACACTGCAAATCTGCCCACGCGGACACCGGGAGAATATGCAAACCCCCCACGGACAGAGCTGGGGCCAGACTCGCGCTACGAAACCCGAGGCAGCCGGACTGCCTGGCGACCCATGCTTTTCCCCATCCCGTAAAAGCGCAGCATGAAATGCGACGCAGATTATGCCGCAAATAATCAGTATACATCTGATTCAACTCATCTGAGAATTCACACATTTCGAATGGCCTCGCTGCCTTACCATGCGTGGCAGTTATTTCAGTCGACGACGACCGCGAAAATGTTACTTAATATTCATTCAGCCTGCATCCATCAGTTGATTCTGCTCGTCTTCGTTGTTTCAAGAAGCCTTGGCGCATAGATCCCCTCCGAGCTTTGGTGAGATGGTTCCAAATTTACACACGTTAGGGCGTTTTGCTCAAAGAAAAGTCTGAGATGTGAAAAGTCCATCACGTTGTAGCTGGTGCTGCATCCAAAATCGGTGCCTCGGTGAGATCACCAGAATCATACGCTAAAAGATTTTAATTATCGTAGGTTTCTTTATTATCGTTAGTTGCTAGTACAGACCTATTAAATATGAATGAGTTTGGGACTCTCTTGAGCAAAAACCGGCTGCTTTTGGTCCCTGCAGGGAGCCATTTCTGTGCTGGCTTCACGGGCGATCGGCTCGGCGATTCTGGAGCACGGGGAGATGCAGACCAGTTTGGCCAACGGCGCTGGGGCTGGGGACCTTTCCGCAGTGCTAATATACTCTGCTGAGAAAAATGTGTGGAACTATTAGAGACACTACTATGTGTTCCATAGTAAAGGCGACTCGAGTGGACGCTGGCATTCATGTTACGTGATGCCCTCATTGATAATTACATTAATGGGTAAGAGATTCAGAAGCCCAATTATTTAATGGCAGCTCCTTACTGCCCCCTAGTGTCACCTGTCAGTATAGCAGTTCGGTCACCTGATTTTAGGCATTCTCTCCATTGTTTTTTTTTTCTTTTGTCCAAATCTACGTAGCCTTAAAGTGGCTTAAATCGAAAGAGCCAAGATCAGTGTGAGAAATTGCTCCCATAGTTTGGAGACGGAGATAAAATGGAGGCAGCGAAACTGAAATGAAAGGAGATTCGGTGTGAACTGTAAGCAGGGCTTTTTTAGAATGCACCCCCCCACCCCCCCCCCAGCCTGCAGGCCATCAGTCAGCCGCCTGGAATGCAGATCGCCAGCCTGAAGCCGTTTACATGGCAACGGCTAACCTGACCTCGCAATTCTCCCCCATTCCTCCTTCCGGATAAATCCGACATCTCCGTGGCAACATAAAACTTTGAGTCATGGGGGGGTACGACTGGCCTTGGTTTTGCTCGTGAGCCACACAAAGGGAAGCAGTGGGAGCAGTGTACGGGGGTGGCCAATCCTAAGGCTTGAAATTCTGGAAGAAAAAAAATCAGTGACCTTTAGGTTCAGGTCACAGGTCACAGGGGCCATCGAGTGACAACAGCCTCGCAATAACTGCCAAGCTCCAGACTCTACTTAGTGACATTTACTCTTTATCTGGCCCCCTTCGGAGCCTTACCCTCGGTTTCCATGCTATCTTCCAGTTTAAATTAAGTGCAACACAAGAAATAACTAAAATCCCTGTCAAAAAACATGACGTGTATAGAAATGTGTGTTTACAACATACAGCATCAGCCTGCGTCGCAGTGCTCGCCGTGTCTGTCAGTTACCCTCGGCCTTCACTGGATCTGACGGCCAGAACTGCATCGCAGTGAGTCTGCTGCAAACGAGCTTCATTTGCTGGGAACTTAGCCGTGCATATCAGAGACAAGCATTATGGGACTTGTGCCGAAAACGAGCCAACGGCCACTCTAATGGGCCATGACAGAGAATTGGGGCAGTATAAATGATGGTGGGGTGGGGAAGGGGGGACTTGATGATGTCTGTCTGCTAATATTATTATTGGGCCCCACAAAATGGTACCACCCACCCTCCCTGCTCTACATTACAGTCTGTTACTGCTCCATAACTGGAAGTAATGCTGTTAGACGGAGAGTCTGGCTTGTGGGGAAAGACAGAAGCGAGCATGTGAATAAAGCAGATTCTGGGGATGCTTGGACGGTGTTTCAGGGAGCGCCGGGACAAAGCGGCGATTTCATGCGAATGTGGGGTAGCGATGTAGCTCGGTGGTTAACATTATGACCTCAAACATTGCGACTCACGTTCCAGTCCGCAGCTCTCTGCGTCTCCGGAGCTTGCACACCCAGGGCCGCTGCTGGCCAAATGGGTGCCCTAAGCAGAAATTTACCTTTGTGCCCTCTCCCCCAAATATTACAGAAGTAAAAATAATAATAAAAATCACCTACTAGAGGGGCCAAAATAGAACTTTATTCAAATAAAAGTAAACACATAAATAAATTGTATCATTTATAAATTACAATTGTAGCTCTACAGCAAAAAATACAAACTAAAATTACACTTTAAATAAAACATTTATAATAAATAAAATAAACAATAATAAACTGAAATAAAATCAACACTGTCATCTGCTAGAGCTTTCCGAAGTTCAAAATTTACAAAGGCACACTTCTGCTTTTTCTTGAGGCAAAATCGTAAATGAGCTCTTCATATGATAAAGCCTTTGCTAATTCAGAGTTGATGTCTCTTTCCAGGACAAGGCATATTGTTCAATTATTAGCATTTTTGGCCAAATAGGCAGCCGTGACAGAGGTGAGGTTGCGCGCGTCATCACGTGTGCTTAGCCTACTCTGCGTTCACCATAAAATGCAATATATACCTTTATATTTTTGTTTATTTGTATATGTATATTATTAATATTTATTTATTATTATAATATATAAAAACAATTTTTTTTGAGCAGCTGGGATGGTGCCCCCCTGGGAGTTCGTGCCCCCCTGGGAGTTGGTGCCCTACGCAGACTGCGTACTCTGCGTATAGGGAGCGGCGGTACTGGGCACACCCTCCCTTCAGGAGCTCCAGTTCCTTTCTACAATCTTAAAGAGACCAGCGGAGGTGTTCCACAAAGCAGGATTTCCCCATTAGCCAGGTTACTTAGCTCAAATGTAAGGATTGTCCAATAGAAACTTACAGTTTTCACATTAGGTTTAAGTTAGCCAGCTAACTAGGAAATCCTGCTTTGTGAAACAGCCCCCTGGTTTATAGACTTAATCCCTGTGGATTGACCCAGTAAAACACGTGTTACCTCATACTGCAGATACAGCAGTATACGTTGGGTCGCCCAGGTGGCTCTAAATTGCCAGTAACTCCCTCCGTTGGACTGGAATCCCATCCAGGGTGTCCCCGTGTTGTGCCCCGTTCTTTCTGGGAAAAGCCGTTTCCCTTCACCTTGAATCCATGCCGATAAAACTGGATGAAAAATGGACGGATGGGAAAAAAAAGTATTTTTTTCCATTGCGATTGTTTACTTTGGAGAAGGACCCGGTTTTAGTGTGGGAGCGCAAACATGAAAAACATTGTGGTTTTAAAGCCATTCTGCAATATTGTAACAGTAAATAAAGCGAACTGAGGCGAGAATGAAGAGTTTGAAGTCAATATTTATTGTCTATGGCGCTGCCATAAGGACTTAATGGGCTCCACTGTGGTGTTTTGTTACATCAAAATATGCGTATTGCCTAAGGATAGGGATGGCAGGTCTTTCTGTGGTAAATAGGTGAATTATAAATTAAATTATAACCTGAGAAATGCACTGGAAATAAGGAGGTAATATGCTTTGCAAGATGACCTGATATTATCTCAGACTAATTACTAATTTTGCTTAATTTGCATAGATTTATTGTACTTGCTCGGCAGAAGTTAAGAAAACTGGACACTGAGTAATTATTGAATACTGATTATTCAAGTGTGAAACACAGTTATAACTGCATGAGAGTTACAGGGTAAACATCTGTTTTACTGTATTACTGTATACAGTTGTCCGGGTAATAATCACAGTCCAATCACAGTCCATGAATGTATTAAACACTCATGATCACATGACGTCTCTCTTATGAAAGCACTGTATTGGACTGTAAGCACAGCTGGGTTGAAACTGTAAAATGGGTCACAGGGTACAGATTGTCCCGCAGTCTCTCACTTTTGCATGATTTATGAAGATTTTTCCATTTGGACAAAGGAGTCCAAAGGCTCATCTTTGTATGTTGCTGCCTGACCTCTGCTACTTTGCATTGGCAGTAATTACAAAGTGAGGTCATGAATTAAGGTCAAAGGTCACAGTCCAAGCCCCCGTTAATTAAATTCCGTCACCTGCCCAACACCTCGTTCATCACACTCTACTGGGCTGAGGTGCATCGCTCTGCTGTGGGACAGGAAGGTCTCAGCCCTCCTCCTGTGTCACCAGGACAGAAAAGACCCGCCTTCATTGCTCACAAAAGACCCGCCTTCATCGCTCACAAAGAGCCCCACCTTCATCGCTCACAAAAGCCCTGCCTTCATCGCTCACAAAGAGCCCCACCTTCATCGCTCACAAAAGCCCTGCCTTCATCGCTCACAAAGAGCCCCACCTTCATCGCTCACAAAAGCCCTGCCTTCATCGCTCACAAAGAGCCCCACC
>JAODLC010000052.1:2332144-2349371 GCA_026781145.1 Hippopotamyrus pictus | reverse complement strand
GATGGCTTATCCATTGCAATTTTAAGAAACACGAACATTATAATAATTGTAAACCTAAAAATTACCGAAAAATAATATGCCTCAATGATATTTTAGGGAGCAGATTGTAACGGGACAAAGAGAGCTGAACATATTCTATACTGTATCAACACGAAGCATCTTCACTGGCCAGAGGCATGTGGGTAGATGAACTGGTGTCTCTGAGCAGCACGTGGTGTGTGCGGGTGTGCGAGTGGGTTCCTGCGAGGAACTGGAATCGTTTTGGGGGGGGTGCCCCAACCGCAAGCCCAGCTCTGTCCAGGGGAGTAGCCAGGTGCCCCCTGGACCCTGTATAGCACTAAATATTTGAAGGCAAATGGACGGATGTCTCCCTCCATCTTTTCTGTTTCCAGTGTGGTTATTTTGCCATTTTTGAATAATTGATGTGGGGAGTTTCAGCAGAAAGGCTGAATGTCTCTGAGGACTACGAATGATTCATTTTTCCACGGTGTTTTACCTGCGAGATTCAGCAAAGACATTCTCATGTCGCTTACCGGTGCAAACAAAACGGGGACTTTCAGCACGAGCACGTGTGTGTCACACGGTAACATGCCATGACGATTATTGTATTAAACGGGAATTTAATTGCCGGAAATTCCTAGCGATGTTCTAATGAGACGTTTCTATCAGAAGCAGAGAATATCAGCCATGGTGGAGTATGTCTCTGCCCTCCCAGAGGACCTGGCAGCCCAAAATGTAATACTACCCTGAGGTTTATTTCCAGCAGATGCAAATTCCACCGATTTTGTTAAAGTTACTGCAGTGAAACAGAAAACTGTACCTTAAAATGTACATCCATTTAAGGAAAGTGGAAAACTTTGACACGAGTACATGTCTCAGAGAAAACTTCCATAAACTTATGGTTCACCCTGTACTTTAATAGGCCAAATTTAAAAAAAGAAGAAAATAAAATGTAACAAATTTAATAATGTTCCAAAATTTTTGTATTATTTTAACGGGTCAATTGTTCCTGCTATCATGGATAATTTTTCTCTTGTGTCTTATTTTTGCGTATAATTCACCAACTGACTTTAACGAGTGCTTTAACCCCTCGTCCATTCCATTGGGGACCGTTTCTTTATTAAGACCATGTGCGGAGGAAGGATGTCCTTGGTAGAGAGAATGAGACGAGCTGAAGGGAAAACGATCGGCAGCTGATGACCTTGGGTGAGAGGGAAAGCTGGCGTCATGCAGCCGAGGTCCTTCACCGCTGAGCATCAGCCTCCTACAGCCAGCCGGCTCACCGCCCTGCAGCCCCAGCTGAGAGCCCGTAAAGTCCCCGCTAACACATAAAGGACGGCTTGATGTCTGGCTTTGATGCTTTGATCTGACTTGAGTGTTTGTTCCCAGGCGTCGGCGTGATAGCTGGAGATGCAAGACGCTCGTTTGTCAAACGATGTCGGAGAAACGTTGCCGTACCTCATATTAATAATGTATTCATTTAATAATTTAATACTCCAGGGAAGCAGATTGATAAAAAAAACTATTAATTATTAGTAAGATGAATAAGATAGACAGGAAATATAATAACCTAGGTTTCAATAATTTAGTGTGTCACTTCCTCTAGAATCACACCAGGAGTTGACTGTGGAAACCAGACTCTTTGTAATCTAAACAGCTTTGCTAATTACCTGTTGTAATTAGTGGGGGGTGGGCGGAATATGTAAAAACGTACGTCGCGGTAGCCTGGAAGGGCGATGACGATCCTCTGTGCTGTGTTTACTCACTCGGGCCGACGTCGGGGAAAACAGGCTCCGTTTACGCACTGAAAACGAAACTACGCTGAAGAACCGTCATGAATGTTCCGCACCTGCAGGATCCTGCTTCCTCTCCTGATTGCCACCACGTGTCACTGTCCCCCCCCCCTGTTTCTGTGGTGTAGGAGACTCACTACCGTCCTTCTTTACCAGACTGCAGTCTGGAAAGTGCTTTTGCTGTCCCTCACTGAGTACCAAGAGGTTCAGTAGGAGCTTCTGCCCTACTTAACACGTAATTGGCCAGTTGTAATTTAACATTCGCTCCTTACTCCTGCACCGTGCACCGTATTGGGGCTATGATGCACGCCTCTGGCTTTTCAGTGTCACTTGACTGTTCCCTATTACGCGAAGCTGACCACCTTGCATTTGACTGCAGTTTACAGCTGTCACGTCCTGTCTCCTCACGTCCTGTCCTGCAGACATTTGGCCACCAGGGGTCTCCCCTACTAGCCATCCCGCATGCCAAACAGTCACCCCTGCCCCTCATGTAGCCCCTGTTCGGATTTAATTGCAACCCTCACCTGTGTTTGATCATCACTTGTCTGTTGTGATGTCTTACACCTGTCTGTCCCCAGTGCCCCCTGTCCTGTGCTCCTCAGTCCGGTCATTGTTTCCCTGTAACTCATCCAATCTGCTGGTAGGTCCTAGTAGGGGCCTCCTACAAGCCGTAATCCCTGCAATAAAGTCCCCTTTGAGGTTTAACCACGCCCCCCAAGCTGCATTGGGGTTTCTTTGAGCCTCCAGATGCATGCTGGGCGAGACAAAAGTCAGACCATTCCCCTTGCGACTGAGAATCCGAATCCTTGAATCCGTGAATCCCAGTCTAGAACTTAAAACTAAAAGTAACAAGCAAAAAGAAGCCCAGACACTCAAAGGCTCCACCTGACTGGACAGAAGGTCAGCAGATTAACACCCCAGGGGTGAATAAGCCCAGTCTGGGCCAAGATCCATGCTTCACAAAGAAGATCATCCTTGATTTCCCTCCTTGAAATGTTATTTTATTACAACACATTTTGCTTTCACTAGTATACAGAAAAAAGCATTTCAGTTTTTCTAACTATATATAGCTTATATAACTATATCTTGGGGACTTGCCAAGCATTTCTTGCTGTTGTCAATAACACTTTTATTAGATGATGCTCCTTTTGTTCTGATTATTCATCTATTGTGAGAAAAAAAAAAAAACCTTGGCAACAAACCGGAGACACTGTATGCTGGAGACAGCCCATATAGATGCCGTTGCCATGGAGAGAAGAGAAGGATGCAGGAACGAGAGGAAAATAGTGAGGGCATTTAAGAGCAGACCATGCTGTTCTGGAAGCTGAGACTCGGGGAGTGGAGGGAAGCTCCCTGTTCTCACTGCTCCTGTCTCCACGGTTCACCTGTACACATGTGCTAAGGCCTCATATTCTCTAGCCCCTTTGGCTCAGCATCTAGAGCACTGGAGTGACAATGGTCGTGGGTTTGAATCCCAAAGAAGTGAAACCTTTGCTTCTATCGTAAGTCGCTCTGGATGAAACGGCAGATGCTGTATATGGATTTGCAGGATCCTTTATAAAAAGAAACGCGTTCGTTTGTCTCAGGGACCTGGTGCTGTCGGCTCCATCAGCTGGCGTGGAGACTTAGCGACTCATTAACCAGGAATTTCATACGATGCTGCGCAAAAGTCTTTGGCCGTCAAAGAAAATTATGTTCTAACGATCTTCATGTTGGTGTAGAAATATCATATCATGTCCGTCAAAGTGTGCCGGCTCAGCCGTTTCAAAACGTCACCACAGCACGGCATCACCCATCCAATGCACCCATGGATTTTTTGACTTGACGGCTAACCCACTTCCTATGGCTAATCAGTACCTCACTGACTTTTGTTAACTAATTAAATAAACAAATTACGTCAGCCGGTGGTGAACTCTGATGAATACACGGAGTGCCTAAGGTACCCCTGAGGAGAGGTGTTCATCTAGTCATCCAGCAAGATATGGATTTGGAGAGCAGATGAAATTCTTGTTAGTTTTTATTGTGTTACTCTTAATTTGCAGATGTCCTAATGCATAATTGTTTTTTATATATATACACTCACTACCTAGATAAACAGTATCAAACATTTTCAGTGGCAGCCTTTTGCGCAGTACTGTGCATGCATGATCTTTTTTACTTTAGTTCTGTCCCATCAGGGATCATCAACCTGTCCATTCATGGACTCGTCTCTGCTGTGGCTGTTTTTAAATACATGTCCATAGTAAAAACTGCATTTTGATCACAGTGTCCGTCAGAATTTCAGATCTCTGTTACCGTAATCCACTCGGGGGCCTGATCCTTTTGTAAGAGATTATTTTTTACCATTAATACTCTCTGCTCCCCTTTGTGACTGATGTCAATAAGAACAGTCCAGCACACCTGTGAATGGCAATAATCTGGGTGCATAATTGCGAAAGCCATCAAACAACCCCAGCTGGATAAAAATTACAGTTTGGAAAATGAGATCTTCTAATGTGGTGTGAACAATCACGTTATTATTTTGATGACGGCTAGGTTGTTATAGAATGGGGGGTGGCAATCCACACAGATGGGATTTCCAACTGCATTTTCAGCAGGAGCTGGGGGAGGGCAAAGGGGTGGGGAGATCAGCAAGGAGAAGACTTCATTAGGATCTAATCATATTGTTACCACTGTGACTGAAGAGGAAGAAAATGTTAATGCAAAATGGTGGAAGAATATTGGAAATATCAGTCAAGGGACGCTCTGCTAAGCTCTGTGATTGAACAAGTCAGGCTATTACCAAGCCAAATGCCTCTTGCTAATGGTGTGTGTGTGTGTCAGTATGATGAGTGTGCCCTGTGATGGGTCGTTGCCCCATCCTGGGTTGTTCCCTACTTTGAGCCCTGTGATAGGTCGGTGCCCCATCCTGGGTTGTTCCCTACTTTGTGTCCTGTGATGGGTCGGTGCCCCATCCTGGGTTGTTCCCTACTTTGTGCCCTGTGATGGGTCGGTGCCCCATCCTGGGTTGTTCCCTACCCTGCACCCATAGCTTCTGGGACATGTTCCAAACTGCCATGGCCGTTTACTGGACCAGGTATCAGGGGCACCGGAGGGACAAGGAGACCCCGGCAGATTCAGGGGACCCAGCACTTTATGGGGGCCTCAAAATGCACCGTTTTGGGTCCCCTAACCTGGTTCAGAAAAATCTAGATACAGCACACATACAATATAAAACATGCAGACGCATTTCTTTATAAAGAATCATGTATTTTTGTGAGATTCATAGATGAATTGCTAAAAATATATAATATATTAAAAATATATATGTTAAAATATATAATTGATTAGTACCGTATGTGGGTCGCAACCTTATAGTTAGGGACCCATTGGGCCGCTAACCGAACCGAACCGAACCTCATATCCCAGCATGCACATCGGATCGAGGTTCAAAGGTGCAAATCGGGACGCATGTACATTTTATCAAGGGCGTTATTTCTACAGCGCAATTACTGATCCCCTTTCCAGCGTTAAGATATGACTTCAGAAGGGAAAGGTGCTGCTGATGGCGAATTATTGCGTTTGATTTACCTGCACTTAAAGGAAAATGGTTACAAGAAAGCTGCAAACGTGCTCAAGAAACAAGGCATCCAGGTGGATTTTACGCAATAAAAACTTCATAGGTGCTGCCGACGCAGAACGTTTTTTGTTGAAAAAACGAAAAATATTAATACTTCGCAAGATAAAGCTAATGTAGCAATTAATGTTCTCTGATGAAAAATAAAAAATTGCATAACATCATGTTTGGTGTTTATAATACCGTTAGCCTGGCTAAAATGTGCAGTTAGCCTTGATGAATATGATTATGCACTTTGGAGTCGGGGCAGTGCTGAAAGAATTCAATCTAATGTAATATGCATGACTGGTAAAAACTAGTTTAACTTGCAGGACTGTGATTTTATATAAGATATAAATGTGCAGCGCGTTAGTTACATTTGTATTTAAATTTGTTTCGAATAATTTTAATCTGCTTAGCTACGTGGTTTTGCGGTCGCCCGCTTTCCAGAAGGTTCGGGGGAAAGAACTTTAATTTTCCCAAGGATTAATTGTATGTTTCGGTTTTATACAGAAAGAAATTGAAGTGCAAACAACACTGCTCGAAATATACGTGGCCTGGATTAAGTAAGTAGTTAAACTGTGGAATAAATTGTGCTTTTGGCGGGATTTTACGCACTGCTTTGTGCACGTGACTTGCAGAAGACGCACGTGTGAAAATCGGATCTAACTACTCTAATCTGATCTAACTGCTCCAAGCAGGACGAAGCGAGAGCCTGGGGTGGATGCGACCCCTGTGAGGAAGGCCAGGCCACCAGGATGCACGGGAGAGGCTGAAGCTGAGACTAAGAGAGAAACAGGTATAATGGGTTGTATTAAGTTACATGCGTATTACGTCACGATTTATGCGTAGCGGCCATTTTACCAGGGAATGCCGGGGGCGTGAATTCCCAGCTTTGTCTTACAGTAGGGTGCCGAACATAAAGTCAAAGAAACTGTTATTTAGATACAGTCAAAAAATACAAACGGGACCCGCGACTGCGACGCAGATGATATGCGACGTCAAGTTCGCCAGTCGGTTCTCCCTTTTACACAAGCTCAGTGGCTATAAAAACTCCCACGTTTAGATGATAGAAATTAACGTTGTCCTTAGGAACAAAACTAGCTAACCTGATTTATCGCTGCTTAGGCTTCCATATATGACACACCACAAGATGCCACTGCCTGAGCATGTGTGTTGAAATTAACTTAATTTAGAATGCCACTAGGCTTAGGAGACTAGCGAGTTCATTTACAAGTTCTAGAGCACAGTACTGCTGTTTGCTAATCGTCCTGTACTGACATTCAATCAGCAATATATGCCGATTTTACTGTATATACTAATAGGTAATTTGAGCCGATCACCAAAGCAACTTCTTTCCTTGGAATAATGGATGGCGATAGGCTGTATTTAAAAATATGTAAGCCTAGCGATGGACGTTCTTAAAATGGCATTTTATTAAGTATTTTAAATACACAGAATACAGTCTCAATCTATTTTGTTACAAATTAGCCTACATCTGATTCTTTCCGTCCAGGAAAACACAAATTACAAAATGCTCAAAAGGAAATGAATAGGCATTTTTAATGCATTTAACTGAAATACTGCCCATTCTCAGAACACAGAACGTGCCACTTCTTTCGATCAATGGACCTTAGCCAAGTTTTCTGTAGCCTTCCGACAGCTCTTCGGTCTCTTTGCCTTCATTTGTACGATCCGAAGGTATACAGAAGAAACTTAGACTCTGGGTTTTCTTGCTGCTGTTGTCACTTGGACCCCGGTAAAATGGCCGTCGCCTTGTTTTCATTTACACGTACCTTGGACAATGACGTCACCTTAATACGACTCATTGGACTAATCAGGGCTGCCAACTCTCACGCATCTGGCATAACAATGGCTTTATTTACAAGGTAATAAAATTGTTACATACATGTAAATGCGTGTGCATGTGTGTGCAGACTCGTCTCAAATTGAAAATCTCACGCCGGCCAGCTGGCCGAAGTTGGTGACCCTGGCTGTTATGGTTTAGCTGGTTATTTGGGAGAGTTCAGATTGAATTCCTACTGGTATGCGACCGCTGCTTTCTTCCTGTGAAGGTGCAGCATTTGAGCAGGTTGTAGGATCAGACGCGGCAAGCCGGCACCCAGTGGTGACCAGCGAGATGAGGTCATCAGACAGTGACAGCGAGGAGGACACCGCTGTCCAGGTTTGTCACACCTGCGAAAGGAAGACTCCTCGGTTTGGTTTTCCCTCAAAAAGCCGCTTGTCAGTCTGACCTGAGCTTCTCAGGTTCCAGCTGATGGTATTCACTGGGGTCACTGGGCTGAAACGACAGTGTAACCATACTTCCTGAACCCAGGCAGCGTGAGGTTCTGAATCAGCCACCATCAGCTTACGCTAAACACCAACTTCTGTGGTGTTTGGAAAAGCTGCTACTTCACCAACTTTAACGTTTGATACAATCGAATCGATTGGTCAGTTAAAGGGAACAGCAGAGGCAGAGAAAGCAGTTATCTGCTGATCCCAGGTCAGACGTGTCGACTAATGCAGTGACGGTTGTTATTCGTGCATGCTGGGTCTCCTTCATTAAATGAATGACATACAGTTCGCTGCTTTCATCACGTTTGAGAAATATATTTAGTTCTTTATACGAAATGCACACAAAATAATAGGCACTCACCCAATATTTAATTTTCTTTGTAAATTTGAGGGCTGGAAAATAAGCTCTCCCAGTCACCTGGTGAAGGGTGTGTATAAAAAATTAACACTAATCTGCTGGCTAATGCAAAAATTGCATATCAGACTACATTTTTTACAGAACTATCCCTGTT
Source organism: Hippopotamyrus pictus (assembly GCA_026781145.1). NCBI lineage: Eukaryota > Metazoa > Chordata > Actinopteri > Osteoglossiformes > Mormyridae > Hippopotamyrus > Hippopotamyrus pictus. The sequence continues at coordinate 2,341,173 of JAODLC010000052.1, read as the reverse complement.
GGAGAGTAGGGAAAATTTCTGAAGTTACACCCCTGGACAATATAGAGAAATTACCGCAGTGAGTGAGATGACCGCAGTGCCAGAGGCCTCCGAGGCTGCAGCCATACCTCTCTGGGAAAAATAGCAGTAATCATTTTATTTTAGAAAGCTGCTGAAACAGCAAAACCTACATTTACCAAGCCGGCTGTAGTAGGTGGCCCTGACAGCTTAGTGAAGCTGACGCTCCTCCAGATTGAAGGTGCACCCAGAGCGCTGGCTGTAGAGAGGCCAGCCGAGGGCGCAGAGACAGACAGCGGTGATGTGTCAGGCAGTGAAGGCCAGGTTACTCAGCTGCTGAGCTTTACGTCCGAAAAGTGTGATGTTGGCATAGAAGTGCGATTTAGCGTAGAAGTGCGATGTAGCATAGAAAATCTTCCTAGAGTGACCATGAGCGAACATGACCGTGAACTCTTTCCCGGCCCATTATAAACCTGGCTCCCCACCAGCACTAGCCACATTATCCAGTGGACACTGCCCAACACTTTTCCTACATCTGCGCCATATCTGTTCAGTTTTTTACCTCTACAGCAGCCACCATATCTGTTGTGCTGTGTGGGTACCCCTAGCTCTCCTGTATGTCGGTGTATACATTCTCTATTTTTATCTATTAGCTATTATTCTCCTCTTCCCCCTCCCTCATGTGTTGCACCTGTCCTGCTTACAGTCTCTGCACTTTATGTATATATCCTACACCGCGGTCCCGAGGAACGTTATCTTGTGCCACTATATGCTGTGGATTGTATATACATAGATGGTATGACAGTAATGATGCACTTGGTAATATTTGACTTGATAATAAAGCTGATATTCAGTAATGGTGTAACCTCAGATCGTTGGCTCATGACTGAGCTCACAGCTGTGGATATAACTCATTGTTATCTGCTGGTCTGTTCGTGAAGACGCTCTTGCCTGTCCGTGTTCGCATCACCCAGGTCTGTTGACTGTGTGCACTGAACGCTACTTCTGCCCTCCTTTGTGGTAATTCGGCATGCACTGATGAACCCTCTCTGGAATACAGAAATCTAGTCTGAAAGCCCAGGCCAAACCCAAGTCTGCCGGTCCAAGCAAGGCTGAAACGTCGACGCCCGCAACAACAGCGAAGCCCATCAGCAGCACCACCGGTCCGGAAGCAGCAGAAAGCGCCAGTGAATCGGGTAGTGAAGATGGGCTTCCACCAACTCAGGTTTAGTAGTGTTTGAAGTGGCTGCGTATGTTTTGACGGTTAACGACTCATAAACAAGGTTTAATAAACATACCTAGGTCTCAAATTCATATGAAGCATCCATTATACGCTGCTGCTATTACTAGGGTTATGAATCGATTAAAAAAAAGTAGCTAATTAATTGCATAGTTTTCTGTCATTAATCACGATTAATCGCAACTATTGTTAAAATTTATAATCATAAATATACATTAAATCCCCAGATTAATGTAGAATTATCATAAAGTTGAGTATATGACATACCACCATTTTCAGTGCAGTATAGGTGCACTGAAACCTTCAGGTACCACTAGAGAGTAACTTAGTTTGAGAACCACTGCCCTAGAAGAAAGACATAGTCACCAAAGAACCATGTCAAAAACAATCATTCTTAAACTCCATGTTCATAAGTTTTAGCCATAGTGATGATTGTTGTAGTGTTTTTTTTGGCGTGGTGTCCTGACCCGGCAACAAAGCAGATGGCGTTGTCTAAGGCCATGTTTACACTTGGTTTTAGAATGCTTCTTCGGCAATCGGATCACAAGTGGACGGCGCCAAACACAAGTGTAAACGACCACCAAGGCACATTGTGATCTGATCACTCAAAGCACTAGCTGCGGTGGTCCAGCACACATTTCACCAAGAATCCTTTGTAGGGTAATCGTTAAGGTGTTCTGATGCGTTGTCGATAAGGACGTCACAATAACTGTCCACTGACACAGTAGTAAACAGTAATGTGTCTCAGCTGTGAACTTGTGAATCCAGTCGTGCAAAAAGTGGAAACGGTCATCAGAAAGCCATTCTCCAGCATCCTCGTGGGTTTTTATTACATGATCTCGTTTAGATTGCGGTCGTGACTTCGGTGACGGCCGGCCTGGCTGGAGCTGTGACCAGGACCCCCGCTGTGGAGAGGGAGGCTGAGAGCTCGCAGACGGGGAACAGCGGCGCAGAAGCCGGCCTGCGGGTGAACCACCGTGGCGTCATTGTGATTCACCAGGAAGATCCCTAATTCATTAGCCGGCTGCGACTGTGGGGGCGTCGCATGTCTTATCTGTGATGCGATTTTCATGGAAATTAATGTCTGTTTTTGCTGCTTTTTTTTTTGTTTTGTTTTTAAATTAGACTGAATATAAACAGCTCCGCAGACTCCTCCGTCTGCCCCTGTCTTTGGAAACTCGCGCATTTTGAAGGTGGAGGATTTACTGGGAAAATGCGGTTTCATTTGTTGGGTCAGACTTTGAATTATGTTATTAGTAGTACCATCATGCCATACAGCCCTGACCAGGACAAGCGATGCATGGATGGATGGAGTTTTGGAGTATTAGAATCATCACATTTGAACACATTTGTCATTTCAGTATGAGCTGGTATCTGAACTGATTCCCAAATTATTGTCCTTTTCTCATCATAAGGTGTGCGTGTGTGTATAAAATTTGTTTAATTGTATTACAGAAGGGTGACTCCATCCGTTCAAACTGACACGTTTTGTCTGCAGAAAGTGTGAAGTACTCTTTCTGTTTCATTCTCACGTTTTTGTCTGCGATACAGGAACCAGCAAACATCCCCAGAGCTACCCCTGCCAGACGGCGGCTCGCCGAAAAGGACCCTGCTGTCCCCGTGAAGGACAGCCTCTGTGCCCCCCTCCTGCCCGAAGCCACAGCCTGGCCCCCTGCGGAGGGGGAGGCCGGGACCTCGGATGTGGGGAGCAGCGCCGAATCGGGGAGCGAAGGCCCGGCGACACTGCAGGTGGGCTTTTCTTTATCCTCGAGTGTGTTTTTGCTTTCCTGCCGCTGAATCTCTTCAATCCTCCCCTGCAGTGTCTGCAATCATATTGGCAAATTTTTGTTGTCAGGCTTGTAATGGTGATGTCAATAAGTGCTCTCATACAATTCCCTCCTGTAGCTATTTGTGTTTGCAAATCCATGGAGGTCCTTTTGCGTATTGCGTTACTAAATACCAAGGCGGCAGGATACCGCTAACCAGTCATCAGGGCCGGTATGTGCCAGCGCTTTAGTGACATTCCCTCCTGTGGCGCCGAAATCCGTAGCGAGGTCCAAAGCTAAATTGGTATCTCCAGCTCCATGCAAGGTCGACGCTGTAATTACTGCAGCATCCAGCGAAAGCTGGCATCACCTCTGCCATACATGTGGCCCCCACAAAGAGAGCAAAGAGCTCAGACAGTGACAGCCAATCGGAGCGCGATGATGACATTCCACCAACGCAGGTCCAGTCATCTGTGTTACTGGAGCAAGGATCGTCTCACCGCTCATCAGCTGTCATAGTGCTGCAGCAGTGTGATGTCATTTATAGATATCACTGGAACGACACAATAATTTAATCTGTAGGTCTTTAGACCATTTTGGCAATGCCACCCTAAATCAAACTGTAATCATTTAGCTTTCATTGTGAATCTGCCTACAATCAAGCTCCAATTAGAAAGTTGCATTTCTGATTTGTATTGATACAACTGTTTTGCTTTAGCTCAAAAGGACTTTCAAAAAATGAACCAGATGTTTTGTCATCAGATAATTGATCCTGAAACTGAGATGCTCAAGCCTGTTTTTATTTGTTTTATTTTGTTTGGGGAATAGGCATACATTAGCCAGCCTTCAGCGACCCCAGAAGTGACTGGCATAGGGGAGACTTCAGACGGTGACCGTGGCAACAGTGACCGTGGCAACGCTGATGCGAGGAAGGATGCAGCTGTCCAGGCTAGTCTCACCTGACGCCAGGATGACTGCTGTCCTCAGTCTGCTACCCAATTATCACTGAGGCTCAGACTGGATTTTAGACACAAATTCATGAAGACCCGTCATGTTTTGACATAGGCTGTACGAGGTGACATTTTGGTAAATTACTTCTTTCAGGAACAAATACATGACAGACAAATCCTGCTGGTGTTGAAATTGTATACGGTACCAGTCAAGAGTTTGGCTCAGGTGACCAGGTCATGTGATGTGGCTTGCTGTCACTCTGCTTTGTAGGCGGCTTGGCGTGTCTAAACTTTTGACTGCTACTTAATACAAGTCCAGCTTCTCAACCACCATCTGAATTCGGCCTCTTGACTCGCATTATATGAAATTGCTTCGGGGTCCGTAAATATTAATTTCTTTTTCCTTTCAATTGTACCTTCTGCAGGTCCAATCCAAAGTCTGTATCTCATACTGTATTTCCCACCTTTTGTCTTTTGATATCCGTGCTTGACAAACCTGCCAATCAGACTCCATCCACCGGGGGCACTGTTGCTTCAGTGAAGCCCCTCCTCTTTCTCTCCACCCCTGTCCTGGCTGGAGCCACACGCAGGACCCCTGCCATAGAGCAGGAAGCCGGGAGCTTGGAGTCGGAGAGCAACGCTGAGTCAGGGGCTGAAGATCGAGCTGCACAGCAGGTGAGCTTCTCGTGGAAATCGTACATCTCGGGATTCTGGAATTTGCTGAAGATCCTTAAGTACCTAGAGGTGATGTACTTGATGGAGCAAGCAACTAAACATGCATCTATGGCTTTATCATGCCATTCGCACCAGGATGCTTTTATCAAAAAAGAACTTTTATTATAAATTGAAAACTCTTGTCTCGTTTTGATATATATTCCATTTTGTATCATCCTTTTCAATTGTCCTTTGATACAGAAAACTTTGGTGGCACCCAAAGCTAAACCCTTGCCTGCTGCTCCGAAGGCGGCTGTGAGATCGACCTCCCCACCACCAGTACAGCCCACCAGCAGCAGCCCTGGTCCAAGCAGAGCCCCTGCAGAAGCAGCAGGGGGCAGCAGTGAGTCGCAAAGTGAAGAGGGGCTCCCACTAACACAGGTGACATCATGTAATGCTTGGAGTCGGCTTCCATGCCATTTTTGTGTTTCTTATTCATTAATCTGTGGGGGGGGGTTATTAAACAGGTGCTGTTCACCAAGGCCGCGGGCAGCAAGCCTCCTGAGAAGCCCATCGAGTGGGAGACTTTGGACAGTGACACGGACATGGCTGTCTTGGTCGGTCACACCTGAGTGGACAGATAATTCATTTATCATTTGTAATGCCAGTAAAGAGGCGTATCCTCTATGTAAAATCGTTGAAGGTTAACATGTGAAAGATACGTGTTACAACGGCTTTTCTAAATCACGCTGCACAGCTGTGCCCTGTACAATATTTCTTGCCCAATGTCTATTTAAGGTACTTATATACACCCCATAATGTTAATTGTCTTACACTAACATTCCTTGGAAAAAACACCACATCCAATTACAATATAAAATCAAAGTAAACCTTTGGTTTATGGCACTCACTCACTCACTCATCACTCACTCATCACTCACCCATCCATCCATCTTCTAACCCTCTTCACTGATCTTCTTCATTTTGCAAGCCCACCGCCACGCTGGCTGGGGCCACACGCAGCACCCCCGCTGTAGGGAGGGGGCCCAGGTGCTGGGACACGGGGAGCAGCGCCGAGTTGGGGGCCAAAGACCGATCCGCACAGCAGGTGACGGTTTTCTTTGTTCTGTGGAGTTCAAGATTCAAGAGATTATTGACATATGCACAGTAATCCGTCAGCTATTATGCAGTAACAGTGTCTGCCTGTCCACCCAGTCACTGGTAAACACAGATTAAAAACAAAAGAATTATGACAATAAATATGGTACAATGGGAACGTAGTGTGTGGCTCAGGGGGAGATCGGAAGGTTGCAGGTTCGAATCCAAGGCCGTGTCAATCTCTTTTACCCTCATAACCAAATCTTCATTCAGACAGTCACAGCTGCCTCAAAAGTCCGTTCCAAGAAAACTTTGACAGCTAGAACCAGAAACCTACTGAAGATTATTGATAAGATCTGTGGTGGTCCAGTCTCCTCCGGGAGAAATGAGACACTTCTTGCAGGTAACTGTTCTTCACAGTTTTATTTCTTATATTAATGTGTGAGCATAGGTGCCCCCCCACCGCACAGTGACAAACGATGTCGTGACACTAATTTGACAGTGACGGTGACTTTGATAGTTATGTATCCACATTGATCTTTACGGGAAGGCCAGACATTGATGCTGACATACCTGACATTATTGTGAAGATTTAGTCTAACCTCCCTGCAGTTTCTCCAAAAGTTTCATCATCTAAGAGCAAGAGCAGACTCACCAAGGATGCAGAGGAACCCGCATGCGTTACTGTTAAGGTAAAGCGATAAGCAAGTTAACGCTCATTAGGCTACAGGTATGTTTGTCTTCTGAAAAATCATGGTGATCACTTAGACTGCGATCAATGTTTTCGCCATAATTATGTTGCCTATCCATCTTCTAACGACTTGTCCTGGTCAGAGTCATTGTGGACCTGGAGCCTGTCCAGGGCCCTGCGTGGTGTGTTAGTCTGTATGAATGCTGCATTTTTATTTGCCATTTGTATAAGTGCAGGTATACTTTGAGCACTGATTTTCGCATATCCCATCATGCACTGCTTTGGGACACACACACTCATACAGGTGAGAGTGGAGCTTGGGGTTTGGGGCGTGACTGCAGAGTTAACAAGTTACTCTGGTTTACAAGACTTTTATTTCCTTTATAATTTTTAGGTGTCAGATTTACAGTAAAATAGCATGCAATAATGTTTAATAATGGGCAGTTATGACGAATGGTGATTTCTTTATTTTTAACAACACAATCCTAACAATGCTTCTCAAAATGAGACACTCATTGCTGTAAAAGGTAAACGTAAAACATTAAAAGTAGTCTTGAAGCTAAGGCTGAACAGTTTCAGGGAATTTGCATTTCAATGTTTGAAATCATCGCAATAAAAAAATCGCAAGAATTATAAAACAGAAACTGAGTTGATAATGTACACAAGCCCTATAGCCAAACAGAACTTGTCTACCAATAGTCTGTATTTACTGGGAAAGATGAGTCAGTAGTTCACATTTTGGTGTACTCGCCAAACTGGTAGCTGCTGGTACACTGACAATTTACTCTTATTTAAGATTTTATTGAGAACGAATTTCACAGAACGTGAATTTGAAGAACATTGATACCAACCATGACAATCTAAATGTACATGAAAATGAACAGCAGCAGCCGACTCAGATTCTCACACACTCATTGCAGCAAGTTGTGCCAAGACACAAAGCAGAGCTGACAAAATAGCACATTTCCAGTCAATGAATGACAATCAGGTCGTGTTCGTCTGGCTCACATTCGTCCCAAACGCCGCACTGAAACAGCAATGCAGAACTAACACTAAAACAGAAGAACTAAAATTCAGAGAATGAAAAAAATCACTTTCATTGCTGCTAAATAATATTCAAAATAGCTCATTTATTATTCAGTTTTAAGATATTTTATACACGATCTCGAACATTTGAATATTCAGAAATGCCGACTCATCCCTAATAATTACTTAACATCTCTTTGTTTAATCCCCGCAGCATTGCTTTGTACTTTGTAAACATGGTCCTCCTTTGTGTTCCTCCTGAACTGGTCATAAAATTACTTAAATTCTCAAGTGTCTGATGCAACTTGCATTTTGTATCAGGTCTGTGCGTGTCTGGTAGGACATATGTGTGTCCCAGTGCAGTTTAAACACTGCTTTGTGTGACGAATACGAGTGTAACGTCTGATGCTAATATCTGATGCTAAGGTCTGATGCTGTATATTTCCCTTAACAGGGCCTTTCAGCTGGGTGTAGTCCCACTTCTGGTGAGCCGCCGATATTTAGAACGTCAAAAGGTACCTTTATTTTCAGCTGTTAAAAAACTGCAATGACCATAAGGGTTTTATACTGAGGTCATATTATATAGCTACTTGTAATTATCCAGTTAATGGATCACAGATTAAATTATACATTTGAGATGGGACATATATATATAGGCTTGTTTGATGACAACCGTAAAGGTTCCTTCTAATGTTGGTCTGTGCTTCCTCTATATACAGTGTGATCATGTTAACTTGTCTTTAGATGGCCCATATGCATGAACCCTACATGGACTTCATACAGACAATGCAATATGAAAGAATGAATGCAGTATTTCCCCTAGGTTTACAGCTTTGGGGGGGGGGGGAAGACGCAGTACAGTACAATATACTTTAAAAATAAAGTATTTTTAATACCAAGTACTCCAGTACTTTAACTTAAAGTAAAAGTTTGACTGAATTGAACAGGTCTTATATTGGAGTAGTATTTAAGAAGCAGCAACTTTGTCTCTGACTCGAGTTCTGTCCTTTGCCCACCTCCGCATAATACTGCAGTAGCAGTTGCAGAAAATTTCAATTGCCGTGGTGATTGAAGCCTGTCAGCTCCATAGCTGTAAAAACCTCATGATTTCAGTGAATTCAGATTTTTCATTTGCAGCGTCTTACTGAGATGCAATGCGCGTGGAAGCTAGTTTGTTACACCTTTCAAACATTACTGGCATTATGTTGTGAATACAGCCCCCTCTCATCCAAATAAAAAGACCATTCTCTCCATCTTTTAAAACTTTATTGATAAATTATAAATATTACTCATGGTTAATATATTCAGCTTCCATCTCCACTTCCTTCATGTCCTCCTGCATCATCTCTGCCTTTGCCTTAATCTGGTCCATCACTGCTTTTTCCGCTACTTCTTCCTGCAGCACCACTCATAGGTCTCCTCCACTGTCTGTTCCACCCAAAAGGTCCACCAAGACTGCCTCCATCTCAGCTTCTGTCTTCTCAATTGCTGCTTGAGTCTCGTCTATGTCCTCCGAGACTGCCTCCATCTCAGCTTGTAACTCCTCGATTGCTGCTTGCGTCTCGTCTATGTCCTTCGAGACTGCCTCCATCTCAGCTTGTAACTCC
>JAODLC010000052.1:2306988-2319131 GCA_026781145.1 Hippopotamyrus pictus | reverse complement strand
CCAACACTGTGAAGGAGCCAGTATGTGCTGTAGTAATTCTCAGGAAGCGTACAGATCAGACCAACACTGTGAAGGAGACAGTATGTGCTGTAGTAATTCTCAGGAAGCGTACAGATCAGACCAACACTGTGAAGGAGACTGTCCTGTAGTAATTCTCAGGAAGCGTACAGATCAGACCAACACTGTGAAGGAGACAGTATGTGCTGTAGCAATTCTCAGGAAGCGTACAGATCAGACCAACACTGAAGGAGACAGTATGTGCTGTAGTAATTCTCAGGAAGCGTACAGATCAGACCAACACTGTGAAGGAGACAGTATGTGCTGTAGTAATTCTCAGGAAGCGTACAGATCAGTGAATATGGCGATGGGATGGTCAGGAGTGAACAAATACTAAAGTTACTTTGTGTTTTTATTTCAGATCATTGAAAAAAGGAAGAAGATGGAAGCTGATGGGTTGGTCATGCTTTCTGTTAAACTTTCTGTGTGGTGTTTGACAGTAGAATGGCCTTTCTGCTTTTCTGATTCGGCGCCAGTCATCTTGTATTGCTGTGGTTAAACCTGTGCATGAAACTATCAAGAGTAACACTGTTCTAAACAGCAAGGCAATAGTGAAACTGGGAATGACCATTTTTTTGAAGAACTTATTGTAGTCTAGTGGCCAGGCAAGTTAAATATGCATTTCAGCACTTTATTGATGCCCTTGTTTAAACTGATATTAGTTTCTTGTCTTCCCCTCCAGGGTTGAAGTGAAGAGGCCTAAATACTGAAGGATGATGGGAATTTTAATGCAGCCATATATAACAATTACTTCCATGCCAATAGAAACGATTTGCGTTTTGATGCCTTGTATGGTAGCATTCTGTGCATCTCCGGAGGACTGTGTGATCTCAGTTTCATTACTGTAGGAGAAATGTAAGTGTTTCAGGAGAGACCATGTTTTACAGCCTTGTACATAAGTCATATTCTGGCAATTGGTTGTGGGAAATCCAATAAATTAAGAGCGATGTGCCCATTTCCTTGTTGTCATACTTAAAAGAAGAATTGTTGAAATCATGCCTTACTGTCATCCTAATGTATATTAAACTGACTGCCTCCTGATTCTTAGATGGACAGTAGACTGTTTGTCTCTTAGGGCAGAGTTTCCCAATCCGGTCCTTGGGGACCTGCAGACAGTCACATGACACCCCATTCTAAATCATAGGCATCAGTATGGAGTTGCCCCCCCCCCCTTTGCAGCTATAACAGCTGCCACTCTTCTGGGAGGTTTTACACTACATTTTGCAGGGTGTCTGTGGAGATTTCTGCCCATTCATCCAGAAGAGCATTTGCGAGGTCAGGCACCGATGTTGGACGTGAAGGTCTGGCTCACAATCTCCATTCTAGTTCATCCCAAAGGTGTTCGATGGGGTTGAGGTCAGGGCTCCGTGTGGGCCAGTCAAGTTCTTACCAAATTCACCCAATCATGTCTTTATGGACCTTGCTTTGTGCACTGGGACACAGTCATGCTGGAACAGAAAAGGGCCTCTCCCCTGCCCCCTGCCCTACAAAGTTGGGAGCTTAAAAATGTCCAAAATATCTTTGTGTGCTGAAGCATTAAGACTTCTCTTCACTGCGGGGGGGCTAGCCCAATCCCTGAAAAACAACCCCATACCATTATCCCTCCCCAAACAAACTTTACAGTTGTCACAATGCAGTCAGGCGTTGCATGATTGGTTGTTATTCGATGCTTGATTTTTCTGTGTCTTTACACCGTGAAGGAAAAAAATTCTGCACACAGAGTTGAGGCAGAATTCGAACCCCCAGTAATGGAGGTGTGAGGCAACTGTGCTGTTCTGCTACAGGAAATAAAGTCAATGGTCCTGATCAGCCATCAGTAGAGCAGGAGGGCAGTTTGCTGCTGTCTCGTACTTTTCTATGTTTCTGTGCAGTTATGGTAAGAATAGCACGATAAATATAAGCACGTATCAGTTTTAACCATGGTAGTTATTAAGGTTAAGTATTCTTTGGAAAGATTGAGTAGTAGCTGCCTCGTTAGCGCAGTAGGTAGCGCGTCAGTCTCATAATCTGAAGGTCGTGAGTTCGATCCTCACACGGGGCACTTGAATATTTTTCCATGTCTCTCTGCAGCTCGCACGTCAATAGCATAATAAATGCAAGTATTGATTATTTGTGGCGATGTAATACTAAGGGGACAATTATGGATCAGCCGTAGTAGAGCAGTGGTTATTTCGTAGTCGTATTTTCTATGTTCCTGTGAAGTTCACATGTCAGTTGTGCCGTGTTAAATGCAAGCATGCGACCCCGTTCTTAAAAGGAGATAATGGTAGTTATTTACTGTGATGTCATCGTAACGAAAGGGGCGTGTATCAGCCTCGTTAGCGCAGTAGGTAGCGCGTCAGTCTCATAATCTGAAGGTCGTGAGTTCGATCCTCACACGGGGCATTGATGTGCTTTTCCATGTTTCTCTCAGGGGTACCATGTTAAATGCAAGCATGCGACACTCTTCTTAAATGGAGACAATGGTCATTTACTGTGATGTCATCATAACGGAATGGGTGCGCGTCAGCCTCGTTAGCGCAGTAGGTAGCGCGTCAGTCTCATAATCTGAAGGTCGTGAGTTCGATCCTCACACGGGGCAGTAATGTACTTTTCCATGTTTCTCTCAGGGGTACCATGTTAAATGCAAGCATGCAACACTCTTTTTAAAAGGAGACAATGGTTATTTACTGTGATGCCATCATAATGGAAGGGGTGTTTCACAGCCTCGTTAGCGCAGTAGGTAGCGCGTCAGTCTCATAATCTGAAGGTCGTGAGTTCGATCCTCACACGGGGCAATGACGTACTTTTCCATGTTTCTCTCAGGGGTACCATGTTAAATGCAAGCATGCAACACTTTTTAAAAGGAGACAATGGTTATTTACTGTGATGTCATCATAACGGAAGGGATGTGCAACAGCCTCGTTAGCGCAGTAGGTAGCGCGTCAGTCTCATAATCTGAAGGTCGTGAGTTCGATCCTCACACGGGGCAGTGCCGTTTTTGTTTACTATAGATGGATCGCAATCAAACACACTTTAATATTCAAACTAAATATTCCTGCTTAGTGGACTCCACAGTATTGGAGCGGTACAGAATCTGCGCTTCTGCCACTAAACACGTCAATCTCATAATCTAAAGATCGCTAGTTCAATTCTCACATGGAGGTGTTTTTCTATGTTTCTGTGCAGTTCATATGTTAGCTCTTATGAAGACCATAGTAGTTTTTTACGGTGATGTATGTCTTACGAAAAGGGGCGTGTATCTGCCTCATTAGCGCCTGCCGCAAGCCATAAATCGAGGTAATTCTTGGTAGCAACAGCCAGTCTCGTCAGTTTCTGATACCAAAATTCAAGATCGCAAATCGTGGTAGCGATTTGCCTCTCCTACCAAGTCTCGAGCTAATTTTTCTACCCAAGGGGGTAGCGCGTCGGTGTTGAGTTCGAGCCTTACACGGGGTTGTGCATTTTGATAAAATGTGCAAATTGAATTTTAATTAAATTGTTCTATTTACAAGACCAAGCAAAATGTTCAAATAAGTTCTATAAACTTGCAAGAAATTTACACTGCGCATGTCTTGCAACGAAGATCCATCCTGAAAGCCAAAAGAGTTAGATAGAGTTCCAGAAAACAATACTTACACTGGTGTCATCCCTAGCATCAGTGAAAAATTATGCTTGCCTCTATATAATATAATGCATGAATACGCAACGTTACAGAAGTATTTAAATGTTATTCTTACGAGTGTATTTATCTTTAAGCTTTCATGACCTAGATTGACTCAAGATGGCAGCCTCCACGGTAGTAACACGAGTGCTTGTAATTTCGGAGGTTGCTGGCAATCTCCTCGTACATTTTGATTATCTGTAGACTCCTTTTATTTAACCATGTGTATGTTTCAGGAGGATCTTGATGCGTCTGTGCTGTCGGATAAATCTGATGCTGAAAACGAAAGCGACGAGGTGAGTATCCAACGAGGGACTAAATTTGATCGCATCGTGGTTTACGATTTTCTTCGCGTTGCTCGCAGAATGTAAGATGTGACTGCGGTGTCTGATTAGCTAAGTGTTATTATTAGGAAGACGGGGCAGAGGAATCTCCAGAGCCCAGGATTAGGGAGACTCCCGAAGATATCAAATTCGATGCCATCGTGAACACCCTGGCTTTTCACCCGACGCGGGACATCCTTGCCGCCGGTGACATCGATGGTGATATCTATGTGTGAGACTCATATCCTAAATTTATTTCTGATACCTTAATCAAATACGCATAGCGCCATAACGTAACCAAGGATATAGTTAAACTTATGGCGACCATACGTCCTCTTCAGTGTTACCAACCGTTTGTAGATTTACGGACAGTCCGTAAAAAAAGTTTGGAACCCAGCCTGTCCGTAAAACCATTTCGAAAACTTCGAGAGATAAAAATAGGATAAGAAATATGGCATGTCAGTATATATAAAAAATCAGTCTTCTAAGTAAAAATCACAAATTTAAGGTTTGGAATCCTGGTCCCCAGACTTGTCCTGTTTTTTTTGTACCTAAAAAGACATGAAATTTCTAGGATTTGCTTTGCTCCATGTTGACATTTGCTTTCTACGCCCAAAATACTTTCTGTGTGCATATGTGGGCTGCTCTGACGCCGTCCTTTGCATCTTGCCCTCCGTGTTGTCTTTTCTGCAAAAAAAATAAATACGGTCACGCTAGTTAAACCGTGGAACTGTTTCGATTGTGTGTTTGTGCGCTTTTGTGATGGCACGAGCCCGTGTGTTGCTGCAGATACTCCTACTCCTGCACAGAAGGGGGAAATAAGGAGCTCTGGTCATCAGGGCACCACCTTAAGTCGTGCAGGGAGGTGGCCTTTTCCCAAGATGGGCTAAGTGAGTTGATGGACACCTACACTGACTTAACATTTGTTTATTGCTTTTCTATTTCACTTTTCTATGTACAGAATATGGTACAGTATCCAAAAAATCTTTCTTATACAGCAATCTGCATGAGTCTCACCTTTTCCCGCATTTGCAGAACTGTTTAGCGTGTCTAAGGACAAATCCGTTCATATTATGGATGTTGAAGAGGGAAAGATGGTCACCCACATCCCGAAGGCTCACAGGTGATACATTAGCAACTTTAGTCAACTTCTAACGTATGCTTTTACGACTAAAAATCCTTAACAGTTCTGTCCTGTCGTGTTACTGTTAACTGTTGAATTTTGATTTATGTTGGCTGATGGCGTTTAGTCAGTCATTAATTTCCCTCTCTTACAATGTCTAGTGTTCCCATCAACTCCTTGCTGGTAATCGATGAGAACCTGTTGGCAACTGGGGATGACTGTGGCACCTTGAAGGTGTGGGACATGCGAAAGGGGACGGCATTCATGGACATGAAACACCATGAGGATTACATCAGTGGCATCACCATTGACCAGGCCAAGAAGATCCTGCTAACCTCAAGGCAAGAACTGGAGGAGAGGAGGAATATGAATGAAGGTGTCACTGGGTGTTACAAGAGTTTATTCACATGTTTGTTTGTTTTGTTTGTTTGTTTACAGCGGTGATGGGACTATGGGTGTGTTCAACATCAAAAGGAGGCGCTTTGAGCTGCTCTCCGAGTTCCAGGATGGGGACCTCACTTCCGTGGCCATCATGAAGGTCTGTCCTGGTGGTCTCTGCTCCCTAAAACTTTAAAGGCATTCTCTAAACTTTCAGTTTTATCAGTCACCGTGTTTGTTTGTTTGGTTTGAACACTCCCAACAGAAAATTCTATAAACAAACAAACATTTTATTTTTGAATTATTAATCTTTTCTGGGAGCTGACTAGAAAAATGCAAGTTCTTTTGAACTCTTTTAGGTCAAAATATTAACTCTTTTGTCATTTAAAAAAAAAAAAATCTATTTTTCTAGTCCTAGATTCTGGGCTTGTATTTTAAGATTTGAGATCTTGTGTAACCAGTTAATTATAAAAATCATCAATTGTATTGAATTAAACAAAACCCAGCGGCTCAGTTTTTGTCTTCCCCTCCTGTTCTGCAGCGTGGGCGAAAGGTTGTTTGTGGATCTAGCGAAGGCATGATCTACCTCTTCAACTGGAATGGCTTTGGTGCCACTAGTGACCGCTTTGCGATCAAGGCGGAGTCGGTGGATTGCATCGTCCCCGTCACCGACAGCATTTTGTGTATCGCATCCATGGACGGCGTAGTCAGGTCAGAGTTTTCCTGAAATCCAGGGAGGGGATTGACTACAATTTTGATGTGAAAGGAAGTTGATAGGGTCACACCCCACACGTGTGAAGTCTTCTTGAAGCTCTAACTGTCCTCTTTAAGTAACAACAGGACATATATAATATAGTATAGGAGATACGAGTAAAAACATATCCTTTGCAGAGAACAAAAATGCATTACTGGATATCAGGAGGATATACAGCTGTTCCTATATTTTCCACTAGAGGGATTATGGACACTACAAAATTTTTCTGTGTGATGGTGGGGAAGGGAATGATATTTGGAAATATTTAAGTATTTTCTCCTTAAAATATGGCATTTTATTTGTGCAAACTTCCTTTTTTGTACTTTCAGGGCGATCAATCTTCTGCCGAACCGCGTTCTGGGAAGCGTAGGCCAGCACGTTGGGGAGCCCATTGAGCAGATCGCCCGTTCACGCGACGCACGCTTCCTGGCCAGCTGTGCCCACGACCAGCAGGTCAAATTCTGGGATATCTCGGGCCTTCCCGCCATGATGGTGAGCGATTACCGGCAGAAGAAGAAGAAAGACGGCAACCTCAAGTCCCTGAGCAAGAAGGCCTTTGGCGTGGGGGACGATTTTTTCTCTGGGCTTGCGGAGGAGACGGATGCAAAAAAAGAAGAAAAGGAGGATGAGAGCGAAGAAGAGAGTTACAGTGACAGCGACTGAGGCCTCGCTGCAGATGAACGCAGGCCGTCTGTACGGGACTGGATTGTTAGAGTAACTGGAGAAATTCAGCAGAATCTGCAGAAAATCAGAGGAGCAAAGTCTATAGAGAGAGATTAACAGATTTCAGAAGCACGAACTGCTGGGAAGTGTGGTACAACCACAGTGGCTGATCTTCCTGCATTTTCTAAAATTTGTTTCACAAACATCTTCCCCAAACGGCTGGGAATAAAAACCTCTGCAAGTTGTGGAGTAATGATGTTTTGCAGACGTGTGTATAGGGGCTGATAGATCTGCTTGACAACACTGGTTTTCATTAGGTCTTTCCATCAAAAACCAAGGTTTCTGGAATGGTTTTCCAGAAGATCGAATGAATGCAACATGAAAAGTGCAGCAAGTTCTGATAATCATCAGTGGCAGTGCACACCGATAGTCCTTCAAGACCATTTCCGACTTTTTTCCCGATTTTTTTTGGGCAGTGTTTCAGAGGGGGGGGGAAGAGGCTCGTTAATCATAAGTTCATCTGGAGGTAAGTCAGGAGGGCCAGCACCTCTTAGAGACCAGGGCTAAGAAAGCTGGTGGAGTGAGGAGATGCTAGCCCAAGGGAGGAGGGCAGCGTTTAGCTCTGTGTGGCGTGTCTCAGGGCTCAGAACCTGCATATCAGCTTGGAGGATCAAATTTACTAAATCTGTTTGCTGTCACTGTCAATTGAGAATAAATATTTTTAATTGTTTTTCGGTAAATATCAGTGAAGTAATTCCCCAGAATTAAAATGTCTCTTCTTAAGAAGCTTACATATTTTTCTTTTTGAGTTTACGCTAGACTACTGGATTGATACAAGCAATCAATAGTTAGTAAAGAGTAATTATTACAGCAAGCAAACATTTTACAGTAAACACTATGGCTTTACGTGCTGGTGACAATAAAGATGTATCCCACAGTTACAGGGAGGGTAACAGTGTGGTTTTTGTGTACAGTGATGAAACTGTCCTTCTCCTGAGGTATTTCCAATGAGTTGTGATGGTGGACAGCTGCTTTTCATCAAAACAAATACTAAACATGGCGTTTTAAATGATGCCTTGTTGGAATTTTATGAAGCATCGATTAACAACCGGAGTAGAATGACTAGTTTATATTACCCTGTTCATGTGTGTGTATGTGGCCAGGGATGGAACTGACATCTCCTCCGCGGGTTTCCAGTGGAACTCCTGAGGGTAATCATTACCATTTGTTTGGCTGTAATTCAGTGCAGTGTGACATCTACGCTGCTTGAATCCATCTGGAACTGGGATCTCCTTACGTTTTGGCCCGTGGGGCCATGAAGAATAGCTGCGCAGGCCAGCCGAAAAATGTCTACGGATGGGGTGTGCGTCTGTCTTTAAAAGTCTTGGTGTAAATAGTATATCTTGAGTAAAAAGAACCATAAATGACACTAGAAATGATTTAAGAGCCACATGATGGTGATACTGTAAGAAATATAGTAAAACTACCAGCATGAATGTTTTAAGCCTTTGTGGTTTCAATGGATTTCAACACTTAAATCCTGAACTGAGAAAGTCTTGTGGAATAATTATATAGGTGTCACTGCTGATTTGTTTAAATGCCTAATTTAATGTAAGCCAGTGAGTCCTATTAAGACGGATCAGAGAGGCTGCCTGGTTTTTAATTTGGCATCACGAACCTGTACGGGATTTGAGGAGGAGGGGGGGGGCCTTAGTAACTTTTCATAAGAACAGACACCCCCACGCTTTACCCCCCCCCCCCCCCCCCGGGGAGACCGCAGTTCATATGCGTGCCGTGTGGGCGGGGTGAGAAGTAGCACGACACTGGGCGGGCCACCGGATTCCGACGTCACATTAATGCCCTGAACAAAACAAAAGGCGCTGATGCTTGCATAATACACAGGTATGCAAAGATGCAAAAGGTCCTTCGTTCTCTCAGTCAATCACACTCTTCATGTGGCTCATGAAGTAAATGCAGAACTGATTAACGACATGATTACCAGTTCAAGAAGCAAGAGGGGCTCAGGGTGATACCATGGTAATTCCACTGAATACAGTGGAAATCTATCCATCTATCTGTGAAACTCAGGGGCTGATCTAAGGTAAATGCGTGGACCCTTGGTATATTTTGCGTGTGATGAGGGGGGGGTTTGGTTTAAAATACATGATTTTACAGTATATACCATCCATCCATTTTCCAGGCCACTTATCCTTCTGGGTGGTGGGGGGGGGGGGCTATCCTGGAAGCTATGGGTACAAGACAGGGAACAACCCTGGACAGGGGGCCAGCCCATCGCAGGGCACACTCACACACCAGTCACACCTATGGGCAATTTAGTAACTCCAATCAGCTTCAGCATGTCTTTGGACTGTGGGGGGAAACCAGAGTACCCAGAGGAAACCCCACGACGACACAGGGAGAACATGCAAACTCCACACACATGTGACCCAGTATACCACTAACTAATATAATCCTTCTAAACATTAGGCGAATATTGCATTTATGTTCAATCAATGGACTGTACACTAAGCATATCAAGCAAACAGTAAACTTAGGATTGTCCTTATGATGACATGAAAGGCAGAATCGCGTCTGGCAGACCTAATTCGGTGACTTAGTGAGCATTTTCATCTCACCCACATGTATACAGGGACCCTGTATAAATATCATAGTTTTCAAAACTTTGTCCATAAAGGCAGAAATGTGTAACAAAGATGGCTACAGCATAATACCAATTCCTTTTAGATACTGATATTTTTGCATGTCCTTAATTACAAAGAGAAAAGGTCTCTCGTAATAGTGCTTACGCTGCAGGAACCCCAGTGGTCCCCTAAGCCAGGGATTGTTGGGTTCAAGTCCCATCTGAGGTGTAATGTTTTAAAAAAGTGTTTCCTTTCATATATTCGGAGAATTCGGTAAAATTCTTGTGCCACAGAACCCCTTCTGGAAGCAGAGACGTAGCACGAGATGCGACAGATCTACAAATTGCTGTTCATATTGTCCCCGTATAAATTCACACTGTTAATGCTTTAGCCTTATTCAACCTCCCGCCATCTTTTTGTGCCTTCAGAGCACAGCTCACTTGCAACAATCTTTTTTTTCCTCACTTGCAACATTTTTTTTCTCACTTGCAATAATCGTGTTCATTCCTTTCTGCTTTCTGACGTCACTATACCAAACACTACAGCAAAGTTACCCTGAAGACGATGCTCTTGGATTACTTGTCCTTGGTGCTTGTCTGAGATAAGATTAGCCACATTAATCTGTTCCAGGATCTGCTTTTCCGGATAACTTTTACTTGGAGCTTCACACAGCTCAATGCTCTGCAGCTAGACCATTCTCTGGAGCTTCCGCAACAGATAATTCCTTTTTTGGGCATGGCGATGATTGACGTTTAGTTTATCCAATTGAAGTGCTCGGTTCTGCGTCTGCGGAAGTGACGCATACAATTTCCGCCGTTTCTGTTGGCTGTTTTTTGGCGAGAAATTTAAAATCTTTTAAATGGCAACATTACAAGAAGGAGTTCGAGTTACAAAGAATTGTAAGTGCGATTCTTTACTTTGAGCTAAGCATTCCAAAAATAACACTGTCTGTCTTTCAAATTAAACAACATTTGCAGCTTGCTGAGTTTTTGTTGTAAATATGTAAAATGATTTTTAATTTGCAATGCAGAAAATTTAGTCTCAGCCCTGACGTCTGTAGCAACATAGAACCGCATTGTTAATATAATGTAATGTATCTGGAACAGCATAATATTTCATTAAAAATACTGCGTTCGCTGTAGAAGTGCATGCAAATTCTAACTTTTTTACAACTTGTAGATTGAGAGGGCGTTTGTGTTGATCACAGGTACGATACTTTAGAATGAAATATTTGTATATGTGCACCTTAGTAATCATTTGATCATACCCGTTACTCGTATCCATGTACCATATAAACTTAGTGCGGTTCTCCTGACAGCCATGGCAGATCCCCCCGCGGTATGCTTTGGCCTCTCCCTTGCAGGAGCGCCTTCCCCGGACGGATTTCCCTCCCCGGTCACCGAGCTGACACAGTGCTTCACGGGGCTCAGAGCCTTTCAAACTGGGTAAACGGCTGGTGATGTTGCATTTACGTAACATAGGCGCAGTGTGGGGGACACATGGGCTAATGCCTTAGATAGCAGCCTGCGGTTTTCCAGCTTCGGTACAGACTCTGTGTGGACCAGGTTACAAAGTTAATGATAAAAGGCTCAATGGGATGAAACAGGAGGCCCTTCATGGCAAGATGTCCTCTTCTCTTCTCCCTAGATCAGTGTTTCTCAAATCAGTCCTCAGGCATCCCCAGACTTAGGGAACTGGAAGAGAGCAAACATGTGGACCATCTGGAGGTCCCCAAGGGCTGGTTTGAGAATCACTTCCCTAGATCTTGAAATGCCAATCCGCACTTAAGCAATCCTGACGTAACTCATTTCCTGCATCCACAGCTGTTTGCTGTACACTTGTGTATTTTAAAGTCTGATCTGATTTGAATCGACTTGGGGTCCTCGTGGCTCTTTTCCCACTCAGCGACACCCCGTGTCGGCGCCTGGACCTCTCCAACATCAGTAACGAGAGTGTGGACGCAGTCGCGCTTCTGACGTCCCCGAGAAGCGAAGCCCACGCAGGTTTGCACGCCGTCGCTTCGGCGACCGATCATTTGAAACATCGGACTGAGCTTCACAGAGAGCTCCGGGGAAGGGTGGGGGGGTTGGGGTAGATGCATTTGTATCTAGGCACAGGTCTCCATGGATGGTCTTTGTCACACCTACCTGTGAGCTGTTATTCATTATCAGTGGTGTGGGAGCCTGTTTGAGGGAACAAGTAGCTCATGTAAATTTTGCAAAGAAATGAAAGCACATTGTCTCTCTTTGTCTGCATGCCTCTTTTCCACGTGTCTCCAGATCAGCCCGTGTCACTTCCTGTGCCTAAGGACTCTCCAGCAGCCAGGTACCTCCTCCTGTTTCCTACCCTAGTCATGTGATGTGAATTACAAACAGTCCAGACATTTATTTTACTTTTGGATTATTTTAACAAGTCTTCAGAGTGAGCTGTCTGAAGGTATAATATCTTTGCGTCTTTAGGATGAGTCGTTTGAAGCAGTTTAGGCCGTTTCTGGTAAGACCATAATTCGGGAGGTGTGATCATGTTGAGGGCGTGTCTAAGGGAGACTGGGCTGTGTGAG
>JAODLC010000052.1:2293325-2305128 GCA_026781145.1 Hippopotamyrus pictus | reverse complement strand
CCCAGAGTTCAGTTGCGGTCGGCATGTCCTCCAGCATGGCCCAGCTGTTGTCCGACCCCCTGATGAATCAGGAAGTGGATTTCTCCTCCGTGAGTGTGCCGTGTGCAGACACGTGTGCTGAAATGCTCCGAATGTAAAATCTCCATGTGCGAGTATAATGTCCGTCCGTCCTTTTTGCATGAACTATCCGATGAACCACAAAGCATGAGAGGAAACCCAACAGGATCCCAGTTCATCACAGAACACACACTCATACAAACTCTATTAACCAGTGTTTCCCAACCCAGTCCTCGGGGACCCCCAAACAGTCCACATTTTTGCTCCCTCCCAGTACCCCCGTTCCAGGTTTTCGCTATTCTTGATTGGCTGGGAGCTGGAAGGAAGCAAAAATGTGCATTGTCTTGGGGGTCCGTGAGGACTGGGTTGGGAAAAACGGCTATAGACTATTTGGAGACGCCAATCAACATAAGTCGTATACGGAGTGGACAAAGTAACAGAAACACACAGAGATGCATTTTCATTGAAGATCTTATAGGGGTTAGAGATACCGTTTAGATTCACAGCCACGTTTGTGTATCTTGGAATTCTATCATACAAGCCATGACCTGTGTGCATTTTTTTAAACTAGTTAATCTACTCTTGAATTTATTTAGTGGTGCATATGAGGATCATATTATGCTGGAATATGGACGACGTGTTAAGGGTGATGTGGGCCTGGTCGTGTGAAATGGCCTCCTATTCCGCGGCCATTGTGCGGCCATGCACAGCACGTCATTGGACCTAATGGCTCCCAGGAGATGGCCGCCCCTACCGGCAGAAATTGTTGGTCGGAGGTATATTTTTACTTTCTCCAAACATAAACCCATTTGGATGTAGGAAGGGAGGTAAAAGATGACTCATCAGACATTATTACCTTTCTCACTCATCAGGGATTCAGCTTCTCTGTCCGTTATACCAGCTTATGCGTCTTTGGGCACTGGACTCAGATAGAACTGGGTTGGAAATGGCAGCCGTGCCGGAAATGGCAGCTTTCTGGAGCTCGGAGACGTGCTGCTTCAGATCTGTAGCCATTTTTGAGGCCCCTAATGTTATGTTTAACTCTCCTGTTAAGTGTAACTGCTGTTCCTTTTTACAGATGCAGCGTATGCCGTCATGATTTTTGAGACCATTTCCTTCGACACCTTAAATAATCTTTTTTTTTGTGGCCACTTAGCTTCTTTGTAACTCTTGCCTCATGTTGCTTTTAAAAGTCACACATCAAAGTGCTGATTGTCTGACCCCTTATATCTGACGCCTACTGACATCTAGCATTCAGCGTGACGTGGTTCAGCTTCGAGGGTGATTTAGTTGCTTCGAAGTGAAGGACTGTTTGCATGCAGTGTTTCTGTTGTGTTGCCCACCCTCCGTCCCTTTGGACCATGAGGCGAAACCCACTGAGAAAACCCAAGAAGAATATGCAAACTCCATTAACAAGAGGCCGGTACCAGAGCTAGACCCACGGTCCCTTAAAACCCTAACAGCCACACCACAGGATTATCCCGGCATTAGCTGCTGTGTTGGACCTGTACCATGGTTCTGACTTTGAACATACCTCCCATAACCTTCTGTTCCTGTGGGATAGCTCTGCTTGCGATGGGCTTTTCTGAGGTCCGAATGTGAGAGCAGTCCCACTGACTGCCATTTTTGTAATCAGGTTTCGATAAGTCGCCAGGGAGGTCGGCATCTATTCCGCTCCCCTTCCATGCCCCTGCGACTCAACCGGGCAGTTCTGAAACGTCCCCCCGAGTCTCCTGCCTCCAACCTGCCTCTGAAGCGGCACCGGACGCTGCCCGGTTTCTCCGAGGATGAGAAGGACGCCCGGGGACGCGACCAGGCCTCGGCCGGCCGCAAGAGTCGGAGGGTGAGTGGGTGGGGGTCGCGGAGGTAGAGGCGTCGCGCTAGTGTTTTGTGGCCTAAACCAGCACTGGTGTAAATCTCTTCCTTCCCAGTGTCTCCTGAAGAAGACTCTGTCACTCTGCGAGGTGGCCCATCATTTAGGAGGAGACCACGTCAATGCAGAACTCATCGGGGACTTCAGCAAGGTCTGACAGGCCGTGAATTTGAACCAAAGATCAGTTGGCATGTATCACTCTGCCTGAAGTATTTCAGGTGGGTATGCAGCCCTGGGAGAAGACCAAAAGTGTATCTTCGTGTCTCTTCTAGGTGTTTGCACTGCCTACAGTTACTGGAAGACACCAGGATTTGAAGTATATCACCGTTGAGACAGTAAGCATTATGCTCAGTCGTCATTCTCAAGCCTTTTCTGTGAAATGCGAAATGTCTAGATGTAATTAAGAGGTTTCTGTAGAGCTTCTCCTCTTCCTGTCTCCAGATCAGCGTTTCACCGCCCTGGTGGTGTCTTCTCTCTGCCAGTAGTGCCTTGTGGTGACGGGCACCTCGGGAGATGTTCAGATAGCTGGCGAATGTGGCGTTATGGCCGTGATTAATTCCGCAAATTGACTGACTCGTCATGCTTTTCAAGCACCTGTGACTCATCTAATGTCTGTTCCGTTATAATTGGTCCAGTCTGAGGTCCATCAGGAGGTTCACCAAGTGCCCTCAAGGCCAGAAACCTCAGGCTCCAGAACTGTCAAGTACCCAAGATCGAGTGTTGCTTACGAAATGTCTGATTGGGGGGGGGGGGGGCATAGGGATGCAGTAGTTAGCACTGTTTCCTCACACCTCTGGGCCTTGGATTCTCTGTCAGGATTCCATGTGTGTGGAGTTTGCATGTTCTCCCCATATCGTCGTGGGGTTTCCTCTGGGTACTCCGGTTTCCCCCCACAGTCCAAAGACATGCTGACACCGACTGGAGTTACCAAAATTGCCCATAGGTGTGCGTGTGTGAGTGAGTGGTGTGTGAGTGTGCATGATTAATGTGTCCGATTGTGGGGGATAGGGGGTTTTTGTAGTGAATATCATGGGTAGTGTACTGAATAAATGAATGTTGTGCATCACTCATGTACCAGAGCATGCTCTTGCTACGCAGCATTTGGAAAAGAATTCCAACTGGTATTAACTTGAATTTTTCGGGTAGGAGCTGGCTGGAATTATGTGAGATTATTGCCCAGTGAGTGTTTTGCCAAAATGTGGATCTGCGGGACTTAGGTACGATCTGTTTGTACTTTGACCTTCCGCAGTTTAGTCCAAAGACTGAAATTACTTCTCAACCGGAGTTCTCCTTTCTCCACCCCTCCCCCCGATGTAGATGTGTGCTCTCTTAAATGGCGAGTTCAGCAGTCTGGTGGAGTCGTTTGTTGTGGTGGATTGCCGTTACCCTTACGAGTACGAAGGCGGCCATGTTAAGGTGAGTGTCTTGCGGTTGCCTGAAGAGTCGTGGCGTTTCCGCGCGTTGCCTTTTTATTGGTACAGCTGCACATCTGCTTCCTCAGGGAGCCCTGAACTTGCCCAATAGCGATGACGCCGTAGAGTATCTCCTACAGCAGCGACTGCGCCCCCGCCACCCCGACAAACGGCTGGTGTTGGTGTTCCACTGCGAGTTCTCCTCCGAGAGGGCGCCCAGAACGTGAGGAGGCTGCCGCCGTCCCAAAGTCTGTCCGGTTTTCTCACACTTGGCCTCCTAGCCCCCCTCACCCGCGCACGCGCTGCCTTCCAGGTGCCGACTGTTGCGCAGGGATGACCGCAGCGTCAACGAGTACCCAGCGCTCTACTACCCCGAACTCTACATCCTCAAGGGTGGCTACAGGGATTTCTTCCACGCCTCCAAGGTGGGCGACAAAGACACCAGCGCTGTGAAGTCTATGCCAGCAACAAAATGCGAAGCCAACCTGAGACGCTCGTGGCTGGATCCAGCGGTTTGACGAGTCACATCTGCTGCGCTTGCGCTTTTGCTGTAAACGTGTGATTTTACCAAATAAACAACTTAGTGAACATAGCCAGCAGATACTGGTGTCCGCTAGGCGTTTGCAGACGGATATCGATGTCCGTTAAGTAATCATAGCCGAGGGATACCGGTTGTGACCGTAGCGAACAGACAGCAGGCTAAGCTAAAGAGGCCGACAGGCAGCGACATCCGCTAAGCGGTCATAGCCGCGTCTGCTACGTGGACGAGGATCAGCAGAAAGAGCTCGCTGTCTTTCTTTCTCTCCCGTCCGCACAGGAGCACTGTGAACCCCAGGCGTACTGCCCCATGCACCACGAGGACCACCGAGACGAGCTGCTGCAGTTCCGCTCCCACGGCCGGGCGTCGGCCAAAGAGCGCCGCCGCCAGCAGCACGCCACGCGCCTCGTCAAGCTCTGAGCGGCGCGCCGCGGCATTTACAGCGGCCTCCTCCACCAGCCAGTCAAGACCCTGCCCGCGTAGACCAGCCCATCCAGCCACGAGACGGCAGCCGGCGTGATCAGCGATCATTGATCCTCAAATATGTCGTCACGTGACTCAGCCCAGAGGATGAATGAAGTGGAGTCCAAGGACCCAACTCTGCTACATCAAAATCATGCAAGATTAACCAGAGCTTTAGTCGACTATGAAACTGCCTGCTTTATTAATATGAAATGTGTGTCGTTTTTTTTTTTTTTTGTGATTCTGCACATAAAGCCGTGATTCTAATTGGGGCTAAGGGGTTGGGGTACCCGCGGCTCACTGCCAACCACGCTCACGAGGCCTTCTGACAGTACCGCCGACGGCTCATTGTACGCCGTGACAGTCCCAATCCGGTTCTCTTTGACTGGCGTAAAGGCCCCTTCGTTATGACCACATGTCTCCGATGATCATAAAGCCCCACCAATCATCAGCCCCCGTTGTCCGCTCTCCTCGCCGTGCGCCGGGCACCACACAGGCTGTTCTTCACTGTCACATGGCCTCACACGCGACAATGGCACCGTCCTCCCCTTTAACGTCTATACGCATTGGTAATTACAGACGTATCCCAGCCTGTCAGCCTCCATCATGGTATCCTCCGAATTTCCATTGTGGTGATTTATCACCGTTTCACTACTGCTTTCGGCTCTTTACATTGTGCGTTTTTTTTTTTTGTTTTTTTTTTCCTTTCACCGTTTTAGCAAGTTAGCCAGCCGTGGAAACTCGGGTGTGCGACGGTCACTTTTTTTTAACGTACAGCCCCGTGATGTATTGTGGGGTCTCTAGCGCTCTAAGGCAGCGTCGTCGTTTACAATGAAAACAAAAGGAACTTTGCTTGAAAAAGGTGTATTTCATGTGCTGCATTATGCATAAGCTTTTAAAAATAAAAGAAAGTAAATTGTAATGCTGAGTTGTACGCATGCATTACTGGAAATGTGAATATGCAGATTTTGGGAATTTCTTTAGGTAGCTGAGAAATTATTTAAATATAACAAATTCCTGTTTGCATAGTTAAAATATTTTCAATTCTTCTGTTTTTTTTTGTACGGGCTCAATTTAACAAAAGAATAAATTTAAAACAATGCATGTTTTAAATATCCCAAGGTCTACAAAAACTGGATTGTAGAGATTAGTATCAGGTAGGTACTTTTTTCATCTTTGCCTGCTCACACAGAACGATTAACTTGAGCAGCGTGATGGACGCAATAGTGCATCTGAGCTTCTGGAGCACATGGGTGCCATGGCTGGGTGGCCCCCCGCGGAGGAGGAACACCCCCCCATCAGCCCTGCGACTCCACTGCATCACCACCAGCTCGCTTGCTTCAGGAAATGGAAGTATCCAGAATTTCACAGTAAGAGACCATTAAGAGCTTAGCTGACTAACTGACTGACTGACTGACTTAACACTTTTGATGCGATGACATCGCAATCCCCCTCAGTGTGTTTCTATGGCAACATAACGTGCTCGGTCCTCCCAGTACCCAATTCCCATTCTGGCCAGACCTTTCCCACTACCCACATACCTTCAGTAAAAATCCAGTCATCTTTTTTTTCTTTTTTGTTCCAAATCATTCTAGCCAGCTTAGTCATATCCTGGTCACATCTACTTCCTGTTGGTTTTTATTGTAAGGTCTATTGTGTTATGCCTGAAACCCTTTCACTGCATTTGCCCATGCCTAATTCAGAGCCAGTCGTAAAACAAAATCTAAAGGTCTTCCGGTATGTTCTCTGCTTAAGATGTCCTTGAAGTGCCATTCTCTGGTTCTTTGTCTTTTATGTTTTCCTGTGTGTGTGTGTGTGTGTGTGTGTGTCTGGGCTTCCTGTCACAGATGTGAGCGTTTGCAGCTGCACTGTAAGCTCTCTCATGCACTCAGCCAGTTACATTTGCCGTCGACTTGAGCAGCTGGATTCTCCTGTTTCTCGCCACAAGAGCCGGCGGTCCATCGCTGAGCAGAAGTGTGATTTCACAGGGCTATCGTGCAATTCCAGCTATGCTGAAAAGTGATAGGGTGGGAATTTCAGCCTCTAGGTCCCTGGAGGGAGGGGTGCCCACCTCCCTGAAACGGCCCCAAGGAGCAGCATTTGTTCCAGTCTTGTAACTCCTGTCAACACTTAACTGAAACAGACTGTCCGGGAGGTCATGGTACAGAATGGTGGACTGATAGTGAGGCGCGAACAAGGGGCCAGAAAAGATGAAGGAGTTGTAGAGGCGACTGGCTATTTTTGTTGAGGGTACCAGACTGAGGATTTAAAGAGTAAGTTTATAATGCTCTATGCGTGACTTTAAGGTCTTCTGCTCGGATACGAGGTTCCAGTGAACATATGAACACTGCAGATCTATTTCAATCCTGCCGTTTTCATAAACCTATGTAAAATAGGCTCCATTCCTTTTACTTGTGCATATTTAAAGGACAAAATATTAAAAAAACAGCACATCGCTTTCACAAGACGTTTCTTTCACAGAGTGGTGATGAGTCAGACTTTGCTAGTAAGTGGCTGCTGAAGACAGCTGATGTCTCCCCCTCTTGGGATACTGGACTCCGGGGAGTAACATTTAATGATAAGGGGGGAACTTTTCCCATCCTTTTTCTGGCCGTCTGCTGCGGTTATTTTTTGAGGAGGGAATCAAAATCCGCATTAAATCCATGATCAGTCGATCAACAAATCCCCAAAGCAAACCGGAAGTTAACTGCCAAAGTGCCCAGCTCTCACCGAAAGCGGCCATATTTGTTTACACTCTGTCGGCCAATATGTACAGAGACACGAGAGTGTTTGCTTAGAAGCCAACGCTAAGCTGAGCACGGATAGAGTGTTTTCTTATTACCGAACCTGATGTGAGACACTAGTAGTTGTAATGAAACTGTACAATATAGTGTTTTCATGCCTCCTAACATCAGTGAAAAGATAGATAAAAATAAAATGTCCACTACAATGGACATAAATGAATGGGTGGGGTCTCAAGAGGATATAGTGTTTTCATGCCTCCAAACATCAGTGAAAAGATAGATAAAAATAAAATGTCCACTACAATGGACATAAATGAATGGGTGGGGTCTCAGGAGGATATAATGTTTTCATGCCTCCAGATCAGTCTGTGTCCCTGTGCACTCAGTCAAACTGCCTCCGTCATGTTCTCATGTGTGGACTGGCGTCCCGTTCAGTATGTACTCAGTTTCCGGGGTAAGCGGCTATGGATCCACGTGTGGATGGACAGATAGTAATAATTGCAATAATAATGCGTCTTTTTTTTACGTGAGGCATCTTGTTTCCAAGCAACAGCACAGCTGGAAAGCGGTCGCCGTGACCTGCCCTGGGGGGGGGGGGCACTGCCGCGGGTAGCAGACTGCAGCTGGACACCCCCTTCATGCTGGCGAATGGACGCCAGTGTTTCTAAGACCGCAAATGTCACATGACCTGTGTAAATCTCTTTTAATTTCATTTTGACATATGGATTTAATCCGAAACCATATAATATTCACTCCTAGAAAGAAACATGGATTTATTTGATGATTTCGCCCGAGTAGTGTATATAATGGTATTAAATTACTAACCCCATAAGCAAAAGGGTAGACAGGACATTAAGGATGACAAATTATACATAAACACACGTGTGTGTGGTGTGTGTGTGTGTGTGTGTGTGTGTGTTTTGTTTTGCTCTCTGCATCTGCCTGCTGATTCTGTCTCCCAGTCAGTTTAGTCATTTAAACATGCAAAGAAAATTGACATATAATTTTGCATAGGGACAGCTAGCTTAATCACGGACAATAAATGTCGCTAACAAGATTTTCTGGGTAAACTCTGTCCGTGATGAGAATATCGCAGCGGCTGCGATGTTCGCCGGCTCTTTCACGAGGCTTGTTGGCCGAGGATTATTGGCATGGACCTTGGACAGCAGCTGCATGAAGATCTTTTAAGCTCCTCTGTGTCAGTAAACCGAATTGCAATTGAAATGACGTTTTTTTTTTTTTATTATTATTTTGCGGTTTTAAAACCTATTGCCACTTGTCTTCGTGCTGTGAGCAAACTGTCTTCATCAGCTGCTGTCGGAACGGTTCAAGGATTTACTTCTTTCGGCTTGTTGTTTTCTTTAGCACGTTAAATAACGTGGGCCTCTGTCGGAAGCCGGCGCGTGACCCCCTGTTTAAAGCCACACCTAATAGCCTATAAATCCCACCAGACTTTTTCAAATGCCATTCATCATTGTGCAGGAAATGCGAATAAGAAAAATGCCAGTGAAGTGTGAAAGAGCAGGGCTGACAATGCCAGTAAAGCCCTTATTGTGCTGTGGATAAATGAGATATGTTCATTAATCACGATGTAACTCGCTCAGGCAGAGATACAGTGAGGGTAAGATCTGAATTACCATTGTGCCAGAGACCTGCACTGATTAAATTACTTGCAATTGTTAATGGAATCTATATTTGTTGTTTATTACTGTGGTTTAGTAAGTATTCCCTGTGATCCTGACCAGGACAAGGGATTAGAAGACGGATGGATGAGGTACATATTGATGATTGACAATGTTCATAAACATTTATCCAATAAATGACCCATCCATCTTCTGCATAGCTTATCCAGACTCTACTATAGGGTATAGGGTATATATATAAATATATATATTTATATATATGTATATATATATATATTTATATATATATATATATAAACCATATACTACTATACTATAATACTATATGTCTATATTGACTATATTTACTATAATAATACTATAATTACCCATACACATATCTATTTTCCGCAACCAGCCACCATATCCCAGAAAAGAGGGCACGTTTTGCAGGGGTTCTTCTGGATGGGATGTCAGTCCATCACACTAAATATATACGAATAGTTTATGTATACATGGAATGTGAGTAAACATTCTGGCATGGACACAATGAGCACTTTCCAACATATTAATCTATAAACAAAGAAAACATCCACAATGTGTTACTAAAATGTTATGTGCTTGAAAAAAACTATTCTGTTGCTTTTCTGATGGAGCCTCACTGACTGTATTCATCATGCTATATAGCCGGCGGTCGATGCAGCCATGTAGAACTTACTGTTCAGCACCACGGAGGAGAAAAGCAGCTTCATCTCTGTGGCCTGCAGCCAGCACAGTCTGGCGTCTGCAGGCACGCTGTTACGTGAACCTGAAATCACCCGTAACGTGCCACCATGTGTACCTGCTAATGGCCAGGGTCCCCCCCGCCACATGTCCTACGCTCTGGGGTCACTGTCACCCTGTACTCCATAACTGGTTATGGGTGTATAGCGATTATAGTGAAGTGCATTATTTCAAATTGTTTATTTGCAGGTGGTGGTTTGTAAGGCTGAAAGGTTTGGTCTCTGTGCGTCCCTCCCCATGCTTCCCTCTGCATGCTGAAGTCCTCCTCCCAGAATCCAGTGCCGCACTGTTACAGTGAGACAGCCAGCGCGTCGTGGAACTTGAGGGACTTGACTGCACTTTATCTGCACGCCGGAAACAGACTCCTAACTGGATAAATGATCAATGATACGGAGAAAGGGATGGATTCGTAGAAAAACCATATGGTCTCATAATTTACTAATAACTCTTTTCCACGAATGGCGGCTGACTGAAATAGTACACTGTCTCCAGGGGCCCGGGGGGGGGGGGGGGGGCAGGGATACCTGGGCAGATGCAGGGCGTCCAGCGTGTTATAGGGGACCCTGAATATGAAATAATTATCATTCGTACGCTCTGTAAACATCATACCGCCACTCTGTAAATTCTGCTTTGGGGGACCCATATTTCATCAGATTTTGACAGGGGACAGAGAACGCATAGCTACACTCCTTATTGTGTCACTAGAAACTCATACACGCGATCAGAGGCACCACGAAGTGGGACAATGTTACGACGATTACGGGAGCCCCTCAGTGCCATCAGCCCTAAACATTTTTATCACACTTTTGCAAAGCAACGAAAAAGGAGTAAAACTCTATCGCAGGGGTGTCCGGTCTTACCCAGAAAGGGCCGGTGTGTATGCAGGTTTTTGGGGTAACCTTTAGGTCAGCTGTTCAAACTCAGGTGTGAGGACACTTCAGCCAATCAGTCCTCTAATCAGTAATCTAATTAGGGAGTTGCAACAAAAACCCGCATACACACCGGCCCTTTCTGGGTAAGATTGCCCGCCCCTGCTCTATAACATACTTGTTCTATACCCAAGGTAGTATACTCACTGTTTATACTAGACTTTGTGGGCCCTTAATTATTTACCCTTGATTGAACCGGTGATTGAATGAACAGACGATTCAAATCACCAGACTCTGAATGTGTAACTGCAAGTACTTGCTATGATTTCTCAATAGTTCTTAGCCCTTAAAAATCAACTAAGGGCTTGATTCATTTAAATACTAAATTGGCACTTTTTCGTAAATAATCAAAGCAACGTATTTAAGAGTATAATTAATGCGGTTATTACATTTATTTTTTATTAATAATTAATATAACTAATGTAAATGAAATGTTTAGATATCTGTTTACTTTACGTGCTTTAACTTTTGTGGTTGCACAAAGTCTTCACACAGGCGCAAGGGTCCATCTCACCGTTCATTTAAACAAATCACATAATCAAGGACAATTAATTAAGAAGGCAGCTGGAAATAAAACAGGAATTTGCAGCGGGCTACCCGGAGCCTGATGCGGAACCGGTGCTTTTGGATGGATTTCTGTGAATGGGTCCGCGACAGCTGCCCAATGCGCTTGCATTTGTGCTAAGGTCTCTCTTGCTCCGTTATTCGAAATCGTCATTAGGAAAGGAACTGCGCACGAGTCGTTTGCTGACTATGTGATATCAGTACGGCTGTTAAAGAACGGCGTTTACCATCTTTGCACAGGTAACTTGTAAAAGTCACTCATGTTACGCAGTTATTTTGTGTCGTCACACATTTAATTTTCTTTGTGTTATCCCTGAATTAGTGGAAAATGCAGCCTTGTTCGATGGTCATGACCGTTCATGGTTTAATATGATTAATATTAATTAAATTATGCAATAACTGCACATTAGTATTTTGTGAGAACGTGCCCTACAACGGAGGGAGAAATTGTCACAATGTAAGTAACTGACATTTTAAAGATCAATTTAATATCCAACTTATCAATGACTAAACCCTTTCAGATTAGAAAGGGTAGGCGTGTTTAAACTCAAACTATCCTAAAATGATCATAGATTAGATAGTACTTTATTAATCCCTCGGGAAGGTTCCTCCGGGAAATTAAGTAAATAAAATTATGGCATCTATCCATCTATCACACACACAGTGGTACCTCGGTTCTCGAACTTCATCCGTTCCGGACTCCGGATCAAATCCTAAAAAGTTCGAGTTCTGATATTTTTCTCATAAGAAATAATGGAAAACCAATTAATTGGTTCCCGGCCCCCCAAAATTACACCTAAATATGTTTTTTTTTTTTTT
>JAODLC010000052.1:2274013-2285995 GCA_026781145.1 Hippopotamyrus pictus | reverse complement strand
CCCCCCCCCCCCCCCAATGAAGTTGAAACGGGCGGGAATGAGGGGGGGAAACGTAATTAAGAACTCTTTTTTTACAGTGTGCTTTCTAGAGATCCATTACACCACAGGCTAGCTGATTTGTTTTCATCATCCATCTCACCTGACATCTGGATCTCTGCGTCGCGTCGCCTTTCTGCTGCGGCCGTGCGCTCCGGAGCCAATCACGGCGCCGCCAATGCATAGCGGACCGCAGCGGCCAGACCCCCATCGCCGCGCAGCTCCGCCGAGAGACGCCGGCCAGCAGGCTCTGTGATGCCAGCGCATCTTCTCGGGGAGAATAAAAGTTTTGTAGGGTAATGCCGGTTTATCTCCTTCTGTATTTCCCACTGGTTGAAATGTGATGCATTAAATGTCTGCAGCGCTCTGGGGGCGGTCGTCGCTATTTTTCATTTTTATAACTATTTTCAGTTTTATTCTAAAGGCACGCAAGGGCTGACAAGATAGCCTAATGAAAATGTTTAGGCGCACGTGTTAACATTGTGGGATGGTTTTGAAATAAATTCGCAGCTGGAAATACCCTGAACTGGCTCCAGGTGGAACAGAAAGAAAGTAGCGAGAGACTGAGCGCTCAGTGACGGCCGGGGACCGAGCATGATCTTCCTCGGAATACTTCTGAACGTCTTCATCACAGGTGAGCAGGCTATCGCTTGCTATTTCAGTCATTTGGCCTTGTGGTTCATTTTCAACCATTTTAGTACTGAATTTATCTTTGTCCTCTGTTGGTCTGTTAATATTAGACACAATCATTATCTATGTCCAGCTTTACACTCCATTTAGCGTTCATTGGTTTTATATGATCAGCAAAATCGCCGCTATATTGAATTCCGGTCATTTCTCGCATACCTGGTTGTCCATCACCTTTTAAACAGTTTATCGGATTATGCAAACCTTCCGTAATAACCGAACAATTGTTCACATGCAAGAAGGTCCAATGATTATTAATTGAGATTAAACTTAATAACGATTAGTAATATAGATAAAAAATATGCTTTAAAGTGACAAAACGATATGATACATCTGTATTTAAGCGCGAGTATGTAATCGCTATAATTAAAATATATATAATAAAAATATTGCTCGAATACGGTGTCGATACATTCTCCTGAATGCAAGTATTAGAAATGTAAATGATAAAAATGTCTATAATGCGTCGCTTTTCTGGCAGTCAGCATGCCAAAATCAGTTTGATCTGCAAGCAAAACTTATGGACATTTAAGTCAACATCCGAAAGTTTTCATCGTGACATAATATTTCACAGCCTTTTAATTACTTTGCACTCAAAGCTTCGTATGTACGAGCTTAATGAATAAAAATCTATCCATTGTGCCCTCGCGGGTACAACATAAATGACGCGTGCATTACAAAACATGCCTGAAAGGTGTTATGAAGGACGCTTTATTTAGACTGTTGCCAGGTGATATAGCGATACATTAAGTCTGCCCACAAGATGATTAATAACTATTCAGGGCCATAATGTTATGCATTACTCTTTACTTGATTTACATGAACATGCACGTGCCCTCTGCATTTGAGTAGCGCTGGATAAAAGCCGGGGGCTTTACAGACAAGCTTTGCTTCTGTGATTGATAGTTATGGTTGCCATACACAAATCGCCATGACTTCTTGGCTGCTGTAAACTGCATATATATTTAAAAAAATGCTGAAATTAAGACCAGTAGCACGATAAATCTGTTAAGAGAAATAATATATTGGCGATATATTGGCAATAGTATTACTTAGCTTGCATGTAGCCTAAATACTAAAATAATGCAGTAATTCTGAAAGAACTGGAAGCAATTAGAGCTACATGTGCCTGTTGTGGTCGGTTACAGACTGGTTTACGGTAATGGGAACCACAGAGAATTCGGTTAAACCAGTCAGTGAACGAGCGTTTATGGTAATCCAGACCCTGCGGTCCTTGATTTCCCGCATATCTAGGTAACATTAAGTGTAATAATGTCTGTCTGCCTGCTCTTGCATGCATCAGGTTCTGTGTGTGGGTAATTTGCATGTGCTGCCTGAGCTCACGTGGGTTGGCCTGGCGTCCTCCTACGATCCGGAGACACGTTCGAAGTGGTGGCTCCGATCTGACCGTGTGACAGTGAGGACTCCGTAAGGGGCCTGCCTCATCCCCTGGATGTACCCTACTTTACGTCCCCTGCTTCTTGACAGCTGCTCAAGATCAGCCCTACCTGGACAAGGCTGCTGAAAATAGCAGTGGTTCTTAAAAGTACCAATCGTTGGCTATAGCCCGATGCTGTAATTTGATAAAATATCCAGTTTTTGATTTGTTGTTTACCCCGCATTTACAAACAGCCGCGTGAAACTTTTTGTTACTTTTTTCTTGATTTAAACCGTCTGACTACTGGTGTGGCTTCGAGAAGATACGATGTTGGCGTGAATTAAACGTCCAACAGTGAATTCAACGTCCATCACTGGCTTCAGAAAGACACTGTGTGCTTTTTCTGTTTCTCAATTAGGACACGCTACAGATTACCGTTATAGATAATAAATACCCCTTTCCAATCATTAATTCTTTCTTTTTAAGTAATAGCAGAATGTGCCCACCACTCACTGGACTCATTTTTTCCGCACGAAACAAATCCTACAGGGTTTGTGAAAATAAGCTTAGGTGAGATGGGTAGTATTCCAGCATTATCGATCAGTGCTTGATTTTTAATAAGATAGCTGAACTCCATTTTGTCCCGTGAAAGATCACTAGCACCATCTAACCATGACAGTTACTTGAACAGACAATCATTTATTAGTGCAGAAAATATGCGCAGTGGTTTTTCGCAATAATTTGTAAGAAAAACTTTTACCGTATATAACAGAAACAATGATTTAACTGGCAGGTTTCCTTATCGGTTTTTCCACTTACATTTTTTAAAGCTCAGCTGGGCTTTTTTTAGGAGCTCGATCTGTAAACGGATGAGACAGATGTGGAGGCTTTGCGGGCTGCGGGGACCGAGTGAGCGTGGTTGGTATTCCGGTGCTAAACACCAGCCCCTTCCCTCGCAATGCAAAAGTTAGGAAGGGCTGAGGCGATGCATGAATACAGAGCGGAACCTTCCGAATCAGCCCCCGGGGCGGCGTGCTTCTGTGCGTCTGACTGACACCGTGCTGATATCCCGCCTGATATCCGTCACCGCTCGTAGTCTCCCTTACTCCTTCCTCACAGGCCTCTTCTACTTTTCCCGGTTGATATTCCCAAGAAGGTACAGCAGGCAATTGACCTTGAACCCCCTACAGTCTTTTTTTCCCTCTCTCCTTTCTTGCCTTCTGGCTTTCTTCCCCCTACAGATGTTCCTAATTGAACACTCTTAGCTGTCTTTTTCGGGGGGGGGGGGTGATGTTGTAAGCCATTTCATCATCTTCCCCTTGCGATTGAGGTAGGTGTTATACTAAGGACTCAGGCAACAGCAATGACGCTAAACACTAAACAACATGGTAACACTTTACTTGAGGGAGCACAAATAATGTAGTAGTACACACTTACTTAATGTATTAATTAACCATTAATTAAGTGTTAGTTACATACTGATCCCATGCCTGTTCATCATTAATCAATCATGATAATTCATGTATTTCATGCAGTTACTATATTTCCTCATGTTTTGTACTCAAGTATTAACTGAGGCACTAAGTTCCTCATGCCCCCTCAAATAAAGTCTTACCAACAGTGCTAACAAATGAGTATCAAGGAATAGCAGTACAACCCAGAGAGCAGATCAGGACAGATGTAATGCCAGAACAAAGGGGCCTTCTGTGTCTGCATGGTAGTGATGTACTTGGCTGAAGGCACATAATTATACTGCAAAATTGCACGGTTTGGACAATCACCAGTTAGCTTGTGCTTTCCAGGTGAAGGTATTACAAGCCGGCTCCCCCTCCAGTCCCTCATCTGTCGGGTTAATACGCTCCAGGTGTGCACCATTCCGCTCTTTCTGTCTCAGGGACTTATGGGGTGGGGCCACTGGGATACTGGCTCCAGGTGAATGCTGATTGGCCCCCAGAGTGCCCTCTCCCCTGTCAATCACTGATTCGGAACATATCATTGGTTGGCCCCTCTGTATAAATTTAGGCTCCTCTTATTCCTTCGTCACCTTAAAAAATGCTAGGATCACCCCAATGTCTCCCCGTCGGGCTCTCCTCCCTTTCCCACTGACCTCTTATTCAGCCTGAATGGAGCCCCGTGGTTGCATAGCCATATTCCCCGATTGCACAGCAGTCGCAGGTACTGAGTACCGAGTACTGAGTACCGAGTACTGAGTACCGAGTACCGAGTCCATCCTCCGGAGCCTCTCAGCCATGATGACATTTTTCAGAAATATGTTTTTCAGTTAGACTGCAGCTGTTCTGCTTTGAAACTGAGCATGTAACATACTTGGGAAGTAAACACTTAATGCACCATTATGTCGTGTGTTCATTACGGTCTCCTCCCTCCATTTTCCCTGAGGACTCTTGTGAAATCTGAAGTTGCTCAGCGCTGACCCTGAATCTTACTCTCAGCCTCATTTGAATCACTGAAGTGACCAAGTCACAGAAAAGCTCTTTAAATTGCTCTCTCGCTGCTCCAGCTTTCTGGGATATACACCATCGTAGCTCTGCAGCCTTGAATGTTAAAAAAAAGTTTATTCCGGTTTTGGAACAAATTAATATAATTATGTCACTTGTATTAGTGTTTCCTGCAAGAGAAATGTCTGTTCTGAAAACATGGTTAGCTTCTTTGGCCCTATCATTATGTGGGTTGGTGTGTGGGTCAGCAAGTTAAGGCTCTATGACTGTGATCAGAAGGTCACCGGTTCAAATCTTGTCTTCAGCAGAATAATCCGGTCCCCACTGGACCCTTGAGCGAGACCCTTAAGCCCCCCCTCAAATGCTCCAGATAAATGGCTGACCATGTGCTCAGGCCCCAAGCGTCAGACTCACTCTGAATATGTTTATATTTGTGTGTGTCTCAAAGGAGAGCAAGATGGGGTAGATGGAGTGAAGCATTTCAATGTCCTGAAAATGGCAAAAAAAAAAAAAAAAAAAAAGCAACAGCGTCATCAGAGGGCTTTTGTGTTTCAATTCTGGATGCTCAGATCTGAATAAAGACTGGAGGCAAAGATGAGCGAGTACAGCTTCCAGAGAAGTTAAGTCAGTGAGTTTATCCCAACAAAGCATCTTTGCTAGATCTGTTCAGCTCGGTCGCTGTTACATATTGTGTCACATATCCCACTGTGCTTTTAAGTCCGCGGTGGATTCAGTCCGCTCGTCCCCACGATCAGCAGTGTCTCTCCCCCGTAATGTATTCCGTGCGAGTCAGACCCAGACCGTACGGGGTGATTGTGATTCTGACCGCGCCGCGTCTCAATCTAACTTTAATCATGATGTGTGCTGTGACCCAGCGTGCGTTTAATTAGAGTGCGCTCCCGCTTAATTGAGACGCCAGATAATTATTCAAGGTGTGTTTAGTAGCTCGCGGTGTTAAAATGCCATATCGCGTTTCGAATATTTAACTCTGCGGCAGGTAACGGAAATGTCACTACATCGCACTGTATGGATGGTCTGTTAAAAGAAGTCAACGTTCTTTAATATAAATGAAATCGGTTTTACCATCAGAGAAAATGCAATTCTTTTCGCAAACAAAGGTGACTTTATAGGTTTTAGGTTTGGGCAGTCTCTAATTTTATATACCGTCATGCTGTCCAGATATTATGACACGGTATACCGCGATAAAATTCGTGGAACATACTGTGTTACCGTGATACTGCCCAAGTTTACACGCCAGTAAGTTCCACCGGGTTAGCATCTCTCAAGCATCTGCCGTGAAAGTCACGCTTTCAGACTCTCATGCAGATCTATATTATTCCATTATAAATCTAAAATTAGCTACGTCAAAAGCGCTGGGGTGGTGTGCAAACCCTACAGACTATAAAACTGTTACATGCATGTAAATGCGTGTGCAAGTGTGTGCAGACTCGTCTCGAATTGAAAATCTCATGCCTGCCAGCTGGCCAAAGTCGGCGACCCCTTTTCCACCATCCTGAAGCTCACGTCAACTCCCCCGACCCCGCCCTCTCACCCGCCTCGCCCGCAGGCAGCTCCCTGGCCGCCGCCTCGCTCCCCCTGCCCGTGGCGGACTGCCTGGAGGCGCAGCAGCGGTGCGTCACGGACCCCGAGTGCTTGCCCGCGTACCGGGTGCTGGAATACTGTGCCGACGAAGAGGCCGTGTCCCCCCTCACACCCGAGGCGCGCCATGAGTGCCTGGAGGCACAGGGCGCCCTCTTGCAGTACCGCCCCCTGCTGGCCTGTAAGTGCCAGCGTGGCGCGAGAAGAGAGGAGCAATGCCTGAAGGTCTATTGGACAGTCAGGTTCTCAGAGGGTGAGTCGCTTTTGTCAGTGTTATTTATCGGGTTCGAGCACAGAAGGTGCATATCGCAGGTTTAGCCATAGGTCCTACAAATCGGCACCTGAGGCCTGCGTTTAATATTTATACCTCATAAAATGTAACATGTTTTATTAATATTTTTATTTTATCCATTCGTACACCTACATAACCGCTTACCCAGTCCAGTGGCGGAGGATCTGGAGTCTAAATTAGAAAGCACAGCACAGCCGGGCCGTGATTCCAATCCATTACGGGCAGAGATTTACTTTATTTGATGTTTAATTTAATGAATAGCCGTGTTTCCTGAGGCATTTAATTTATCACAGGCTCACACGTATCTGTATAGGCAAATATCAGGGAATGGAGGGAACGGGAAATGTCGCATCCGGCGGTAGATTCTACGCCTCGGCGATTTGAGAAGCACAGATACTAATGAACGTCGGCCGCCCTTTGAAAAGCGTGATGCCGCTGCTGGAAAATTAGTATGTGAAGTCGCAGAGAAGTTTTTACATCGACGTTTGGGAAACCAAACAGTTGGTGTAGCTGCAGTGCATGTTATTCTTCTGTGCAGCAGCTGTGAACCTGCAATTTCCATCAGGATTAATAACACTATCTATCCATCCATCTATCCATCCATCCATCCATCCATCCATCCATCCTCTTGCATCTTCCCTATATCCTGTCTTTATTTTTCCCTGCTTGTCACTGTTCCTTGCCCACCCCCCAGGTAAGGACGAGTATCACGTCTCCCCGTATGAAGACCTGCAGGTTGGGCTGCTGAGGCATATCGACGTGTCACACATGGCTTCCATAGTGGCAGGTGCCTGACCTTTACAATTCAGTTCATTTCTATATAGCGCCTTTCACAGCTGAGTTGCCCCAAGGCACTCGCGTCGCGGTACATTCCTGCATCGTCGGCTTTAATACATCCTATCCTAAAACTCCAGTCCAGTAACCTGTAAATCCGGCTTCCACATCTCTGTTCCCGCCCTTCGTCCTCCCCCAGCATCCTCTCTCCCCCTGGATGGGCAAAACCACTGCCTGAAGGCGGCGCAGGACTGCGGCCTGTACGAGAAATGCGGCTCGCTGCGCTCCGAGTACGTTCTGGCCTGCACTAAGCGCGCGCCGGGCTCCGACCGCTGCAACCGGCAGAAGTGCCACCGGGGGCTGCGGCGCTTCCTGGAGCGCGTCCCCGAGGAGTACAGCTTCGGCGTGCTCTTCTGCCCCTGCGCCGACGCACTGTGCGGGGAGCGCCGCCGCAAGACCA
This sequence comes from Hippopotamyrus pictus, assembly GCA_026781145.1. Classification (NCBI taxonomy): domain Eukaryota; kingdom Metazoa; phylum Chordata; class Actinopteri; order Osteoglossiformes; family Mormyridae; genus Hippopotamyrus; species Hippopotamyrus pictus. Next base: position 2,278,313 of record JAODLC010000052.1, on the reverse strand, counting down.
TCGTGCCCTCCTGCTCCTATGAGGAGCCCGACGGCAAGCCCAGCTGTCTCAGTCTACAGGGATACTGCCTGAGGGATGAGCTCTGCAGGTCAGTGCAGCGGGCGTCGGCATTTTGGGTCAGTGGGCGTCGGCCTTTTGGTTCAGTGGGCGTCGGCCTTTTGTGTGGGTGACCATTGGCATTTCAGGTCAGTGGGCGTCGACCTTTAAGGTCAGTGGGCGTCGGCCTTTTGTGTGGGTGACCATTGGCATTTCAGGTCAGTGGGCGTCGGCCTTTAAGGTCAGTGGGCGTCGGCCTTTTGTGTGGGTGACCATTGGCATTTCAGGTCAGTGCGCGTCGACCTTTTGGGTCAGTGGGCGTCCTCAGTTCAGTGGGCATCGACCTCTGCGGTCAGTGGGTGTTTGCCGTCAGCCTTTTATGTCAGTGGGTGTCGGTTGTGTACCTCAGTGGGCGTCAGCCTTTAAGGTCAGTGGGCGTCGGCCTTTAAGGTCAGTGGGCGTCGGCTGTGCTTATCAGTGTGTCGGCTTTGCAGGTCAGTGTGTGTCGGCCGCACATCTTTCACTGAGAGTGAGATTCACCGGCAGAGCGGGAGATGCTCACCTAAGCTGCTAATTCATGCCCGTCATGAGCCCAGGCTCTCATCCAAATGCTGTTTCTTCCCTTATTCCTTCACTTCAGGTCATGGATGTCTCTTTTCATCATGCTGGGTTCTGTCTCTTTAATCTCAAACCCTGAAAACAGTCATGGAACTGAGACACACAGAGCCATGTGGGTGAGAGTGATAGAGGCTGTTTTTACAAATGGAAGGTAGTTAATGTAGTTCGTTTTTAATTGAATTAAAGAGAATTAATTGCTGACGGGGAGATGTTTGGGATACCGCTGAAAGCTTTAAAACAAGAAGGTGAACAATTATGAGGTGTGTGGGTGGGGCAAGGGGCGGGGTTTCGGGTGTCAGGTGACCTGGAGCGAAATTAGAGGACATAAATACACCTCAGTGCATACCGAGTGGCCGCACACTCGGGGGGGACGCCGTTGCCGTGTGACAGATTGCCGGGCTCAGATTTTGCTAGCCGGTTTTGTGAGAGGGCTACAGGCTTTGGTTTTTCCAGCATGACGCGAATTATAAACACGGGGCTTGTCTGACGGGCACATTCAGGGTCTCCCGCCAGTTCGAATTTACAGCTTCTTGACAGCTAGACCGTGCTCAGCAGCCACTGTATACCTGTGGTTTCAGTCTGCAGTCCCCACTGTGTAAGTGCACTTTCATACATAATAGGTATCACAGAGCAGTCAGAGTCAGCAGCCATTGAATTCTGGGGGATTGTAAGTGATTCTGGGAATCTGTATCATCCATCCATTCATCTTCCATAAATACTTATCTTTCCAGTACAGGGTCGGGGGGGGTGGGTGAGGTCGGGGGCCCATCTCCAGACACGAAGCTGGAAAAAACCATAGATGGGATACCAGATTTTCAGTTTGAACATCCTAAATTTTACATAGAAATGCACATTATTCCAAATATTCCAAACTCAGAATAATACTTTTTATACTATGAACTACTTTTCCTCGGAGTAATGTGCCGCATTCTAAACATGTTTAATTTCATTTTTAACTTATAGGTAAGTAGCACCCCCAAGCCTGCAGTGAGCCCAAGGTGCCTGATTTGAGAACAGCACAACAGATTAATGCATAGCAGCTGCTGTCATACAGTAGTGAAAATCTGAGAGGGGAACAAACGCCTTAAATGTTTCCCCCCCGGAGGTCAAAACAAATGACTCCCTCCCAGTGCTAACAGCTAGTTTTCAGAATCTCAGAACAGGTGCGATGTTTTTGATATGGAATGAATATGATTGCGGTGTCTCATAAGACACCAAACATTCACAACCAACAAAACAGTCACTATAAATGTTACTCTGCAGCACCACAATAATATAATCAGAGGTGGAAAGTTCAGGTCCAGAAAGTACAAATCCAGACCAAGATTTTGTTTCAACCAGCCAGTTGAGTACTGTTCTGTAACTCTGCTTCTTCATGCTCAACTGTTTGGTTGAAACAAAATCTTGGTCTGGATTTGTACTTTCTGGACCTGAACTACCCACCTGTGAATTATTCCAGTGACTGAGCTGCTGCAGACCTGACTTTTACTCATTCCAGTGTAAACAGCAGCAGCTTCTTCATATAATTAATGACCGATGTCTCTTTTTTTTTTTGCCGCTCTGACAAATAAGACATTCCTGGAGATTATTCCAGGAGAGAAAGTGCCAATCTGAACCCTCAAGGTTCTTAGTATGTGGGCAAGAAAAGCTGAATGACGTAAACATGGTTATATGCAAAGTAGGTGTAAAAGTTAGATTGGCGACGACATTTCTGCCTGACGCCACACCCACTCACACACATTTCATGCATCCTGAGTAGTCTATACACTGATTCCTTCCTCTTTCTGACTATTTTTGATTATGCCAAGTTTGGGGGGGGGGGGGGTCGTCTTCAGCTTGATGATGAAGTACAGAGCCCCCTGGGGACACACACATGGTGCATTAACAGCCACTGAGTGACACACCGTTCTGGAAACTTCTAAACGCCTAAACTACCACAGTGTAAATTATGTAGACTAATAGATCGCAGAGCGAGAAGTGATCGAATTAATGATGAGTGAGCCTTTGATCCCGTCTATTTCTGTGTCTCCAGAAAGTCTCACCAGGCTCAATTAATAAAAAATATATAAATTCTATAAGTTCTACTCTGTTTGATCGTCTGATGTGGACGATCAGACGAGCGTTTATTTCTACTCAAAGGTGTGTGTGTGTCCTCATATGCATATAATCTGTGCATGGTCATCGATGTGCATGTGACCCCCCAAAGGTCCTCATTCATTGGGCCTCGTTGTCCAATAAGAATCCACGCGTCTCCTGCTCGGCGGCCCCGATCCCCGACTTCACGGGTGACCTTTCTGCCCGCTGGCTTCAGGGCAGACTCGGCACAGTGTAATTCTTCTGCTCTCTCAGCCGTGGGACATCTCTTATCGGTCATTTCGGAACACGGCAGACCTCAGCGGTTTGTGAGGAGAACCAGCCACTGAAAAGAAGTCTCAGTGCTGGAGGTCAAATTAGATACCAGATGTATTAAAAGTAATCAGATTCCTCGTCATTTATGAAATGATCAACAGATAATCAGTATGATTTACATTGTTTTACGCCTCCTCTTTGCAATATCTCTGTGTGTGTGTGTGTGTGTGTGTGTGTGTTTGTGTCCTTGTATGTCGTCGTATCTCTGTATCATTGTGGGTATGTGTTTTTCGGGGTGTTTGTAACTGCCTGCCGGTTTGTGTTTGTCTGCTTGTTTTTCTGTGCTTGTCTTCCTGTTTACATGTCTTCCTTTTGCCTGTTTTTTTTCCACTTGTTTTTTATGTACCTGATTGTATGTTTGTCTGGCTTTTTGTGTGCCTGTTTGTTTCTGCTGCTTGTTTGTGTTTTCTGCCTGAATATCTGTTTCTCTGCCCATTGTCTGTTTCTCTGCCCATTTGTCTGTTCATTTGCCTGCTTGTCTGTGTTTGTCTGCTGCCTTGTCTGTATCTTTTTGCTTGTTTGTCCACCTGCTTGTCTTTGTTCGTCTGCCTTCTTGTCTGTGTTTTTCTGCTTGTTTCTCTGCTCATTTGTCTGTCTGTCTGCCTACCTGCCTGCATGTCTGTGTGTCTCTCTCTCTCAGGTCCCGACTGGCCGATTTCCAGCATAACTGCCAGGCCTCCTCGCAGTCGCCCTCTGGGTGCCTGAGTGATAGCAGAGCTGTCTGCCTGAAAGCGTACGCTGGACTGATAGGTAAGCAGGAGTGGCTGAAGGGCACGCGGGTGGGGGGGGCAGGGTAAGTGGAAGGGGGAGGGGGAGTGCAGGGGATAAACACATGGGGGGGAAGGGGTGACAGACGGACTGCAGGCAGGAGCCGCACTCAAGGTGACAGACTCTGTCGCTGACCTGCCCTCCACAGGCACCATCATGACCCCCAACTACGTGAGCAACAGCAGCACAGAGGTGTCGCAGTGGTGCAGCTGCGAGGGCAGCGGCAACCGGTGGCAGGAGTGCCTGCGCGTGCTGCACATGTTTGACGCCAACAGCTGCCTGCGTGAGTGTCTGCCAGCCACGCTGCCCTGCACCCACAGCCGCCCTGCACCCACAGCCGCCCTGCACCCACAGCCGCCCTGCACCCACAGCCGCTCGCCGCCCTGTACCCACAGCCGCCCGCCGCCCTGTACCCACAGCCGCTCGCCGCCATACACGTGTCTCCTAACACAGCAAACAGACATCGTCG
>JAODLC010000052.1:2235772-2250260 GCA_026781145.1 Hippopotamyrus pictus | reverse complement strand
CCCCACCCCCCCCCCCCCCCCCCCCCAAAGCTAGCACTACTATGGCAACGGCAACGTCGGCGCAAATCATGGTTCATTATTTTTGACTTTTCGCTAAAACCAAGACAAAAAGGTTCGAACCGTTTCAACGTAATGACACTGATTACCAGTAAAAGATCGCCAATTTCAAAATATTACCATTAAATCAGGGCCACTACGGTGGGCTAATCTACCTCCTCGTGTTCCCAATCCCCCACCCTTCCGAGACGCTTCACTTCATAAGCATCTTTTGCTGCAGAAAATTATACATTTTCTCCAGAACTATACACTCTGCAGGATTTTTTTTCCCCTCAAACCGCAATAACTTTTAATATGCGCCATTATGGAAATGTATCCATAAAAGCATCTTTTCTGATATTTATTTCAGGAATTCATCATAAGAGGTTTGGACCTTGGGGCTCGGTGAGACATCCGTCGTGGTGCATTATCGCTGGCTGGCTGGCTGGCAGCCCGGTCCGGCTTAAGCTCTTCGGCGACCAGGGTGCCGGATGCTTCCGGATCGCCCGTACGGCCGCGGGGTCCGGATCGCACGTCACTGGGCCCGGGGGCCGCGACTTTGCAAGTGAAGGTGTACGATTGGTGTTAAAACACTCGATCGAGCGGCGGCGTCTCACAAACGACCTGCTTTTTATTAAATGCCCAGCGGCAGCAGGACATTTTAATCGTCCTCGGCCGTCCGTCCTTGGGTTCACATTTATTCAGCCCATTATCAGACTGCTGCAGATGCAGAGCCTCGCCTACGGCTCCCTCTGGAGGCCCCTTTGTCTATTGACATTTCATCGCCGCTGTCACCTTTCCGCCAGTCCGCGGAGGAGCCCCTCGCTCCGTCACCGAACACGTATAACCGGGATTATATCTGTGTTCTTGTTTTGCCCACCGGGTGGCGCTGCTGTCACCTGCCTCCGGGGCTACGGGCGCAACAATGTAGTGCTTGGGATTCTTCCCGCAGTCCAAAGACATGCAAATTGGCATCTGTACCATGCCCATATAGTGTGGGTGTGTATGTGTATGTGTGTGTGTGTGTGTGTGTGTGTGTGTGTGTGTGTGTGGTGTGGTGTGTGTAAGAGCCCTGTGACGGATAGATAATGGATGGATTCTGTCTTGGTTGCATTACTGGTCTGCCTAGACGCTGGATGGCCAACCCTAGTCTGCAAGAGCCCTGGTTCCTGCATGCTCCCCCCACAAAAAAAAAAACAGCAGGAGCAATGTCCAGTTAAAAATAACTACGTCAGTAATGCAGATGTGAAATAAAGTGTAAATCAGCACACCTCAGCTCTGAAGGACACCGTTTGACCATCCCTGACTTTCTCTGGGAAATTACTGGGAGATCTGTGCTTGTATTTCAGATTCACTGTTTCATCACTGCAATTTCGATCTGATTGATGATTAAAGAGCAGGACTTGGTGATACAATTAAAATCAATAGCTTCCTCTATGTTGCAGTCACCTCTCACTCAAGGACTCCTTCACTATAGGTAAAATTGGCCTACATCCACCGACTTTCAGTTAACTTTGGTTTCACTGCCAAACCAGATAGGATTTGACCGGGAAAAGCGTACAGTCTCTGAAGGCTGGGTGTTTTATAAAATACATTTAAATTAGCACTGGGTTCACAGAGGAAACCACAGCAACCTACAATCCACATAACCACCTCAGCGCTGTAATTAGGAGATGAGGTGAAACAAACATAGATACTCTTTAGCTATCAAGGTCCTGGGAAGGCCTGCCGGGGTCTGCTACAGGAGCCCAATCATTTAACATGCTTGTTATTTAAATCTAAAATTTAAATTCTGACAAAAAAAAGGCACTCTTGTTTTTCATCATTTCAGTTTTGTCGTGGCTGATGATTACCATGGCAAAAAAGAAAAAAAACCCAAATGTCAAGATTAATTTCCCTCAGAAGTAATTCTCCCTGGATCGTTTTCAGTCGCTGACATAACAAAAGGCCGGGAACAACAATACGTCAGCGGCTGCATGGTTTACAGAAGCCAGGGCATCGCGGCCTCCGCCGCCGCCCTCCCCAGCCCTGTCTCCCCGCACAAAGCAGGCCGGCATCGCGGCCTCCGCCGCCGCCCTCCCCAGCCCTGTCTCCCCGCACAAAGCAGGCCGCACACCTGGCTGAGATGAATCGAAGGTTTTCTAGTCGCCATGTCCGTTCCAGGCTTATCACAAGCTTTCACCCAGCGGCGTCAGTGACCCCCCCTCCCTCTGTCATTTCGTCTTTGACCTGCCCCCAGTTCCACCCAGCACCCCCACCCCCTGTCGGTCACTAGGTCAGGCATCTGGGCTCCCCCGCCTCGTTCTCCGTCTCTGCGTAAACAGAAGCAAACTCTGGTTACCTCCCCCCACCCAGCTGGCCGTTCCTGTAGGTTTCACTCACGACAGGACGCCTGATTAAAACCGTTTAGCACTTTTGTTTATTATGCTAAAACCCGGCTCGTGTAATTAATTTTCTCTGCTGTTCTGCCACTCAGTGTTAAACTCCCACACTAAGGGTATGTATATATGATGTAATGCCTCTCAGAGTCACTATTTACAATCTCCCATTACCCGCCTTCCCAAGGGACACAATGAGCCGCACCCTCAATGGTCCAGCCCCCCCCCCGCCCCGGCGCACGCTCTCTCTGAGACACCTGCCACATCCATTAGCCAAGCACTGCCACTCTCCATGGGTCACATGTGGTGGCAGGATTCAGGCCAGGTGCCCCGTTCGTCCGTGTACAGGGCGGCCGGTGTAAGCGCGCTCAGTACAGGCTGGCAAGAGCCCCACACGCTGGCGGCCCAGGGAACTGCAGGCGCGTGACATAAACCAGAGATATAAGGGCCCACAGATTTCAGCGGGAGGACAACATAGCGCAAGATGAGTAATACACGAGTGTTCTTCCTAAAAGGCACGCACGTGGTGTGGAACAGCACACCCCACTGTGCTGTTTAGGACAGAGACAACAACAAAGCAAAAAACAAAGAAAAGAGCAAACATACACTGTACAAAGCTTGGTAAGCCACTACTAACAATCCTTCTGAAATACCACTTTGCACACAAACATACACACTGATTTGCGTTGGCTAGCAATGTATCTCAGTGGCACCGATGGGTTCGCACCTGCGGGGCCGGGGGGGGGGAATCCGAGCCCCCCCCCCCTCAGCCTGGGTGCTTCCTCCGCATTTGTGTGGGTTTCCTGCGGAAATTCTGTTTTTCCACTGCAGTCCAAAATTGCGATCAAAATCGCAATGGACTGGCATCCCATAATCCCTGGGATTTACTCTGTGTAACGCTGCACTACATACACAGTATTAAAGATGCATGGAAAACAACACATATTTTCTGTATAATCTCTAAAGTGGTTATGAGACACATGGATGAATGGATGGATGGATGGATGGATTACACACGATCGTAAAGATATTCCTATCTTTGTGGGGACTCTCCATTCATTTCTATGGGCCTAATCAACACTATCATAACCTTACCCCCTACCCAGCCCTAACCTTAACCATGAGTAACCAAATAAAATAATAAAAACCTTACTTTACTGATGTACTGCAGGGAAAGACTTTTGGCTATTTTAGTTTTTTGAGTGCAATCACAGATTTTTATAATGTTGAGCTTAATATTGCAGGCGCCTGCACACACACAAACACACACACACACACACACACACAAACACACACACAGACACACTGAACTATCTTCCATCTTGACCCCTAGCAGCATTTTCTTTATGTACTGAAAGCACGAACTTTTTCAAATGTTTATTTTAGATATTCAACACATTGCTTAAAAGGCTTGTTGTTGCTATTCAAAATAGTATAAGCTTATAAAAACGTCCAGGATTGAAGAGCAAATTTGTTTGAACGTGGAAATATTTTGTTCAACCACGTACATGAAATCCTTGTGCATATTTAAAATCTGCCCACAGTGTACAGCACGGGAATGAGAGCCACTGGCAGGGGACTACAGACACACTGTTTTTGTAAGCATTTCATCATATTTTTGGATGCATTCTGCCGTCACACATTACCTGAATTTTTTCTCATGCACACATTGCTGGCCCAATAAAATTTTTATCTTGCCAACTAGGTTCAGAGGTTTTCCTCCTATTAAAAGGTGTTATACTTCACAATATTTAATTAAGCCGTATTCATCCTTGTTTACCATTAGCAAGCTGCACTTACTGATTCTAACGCAAAATGTAATGACCTTGTAATCACGGGAAACATTACGCTTATTTTTATGGATAGTGTTGAGCATTGGCTTGTAGAAATAAAAAATGCTAAAATCACAGACAGCGCGGTTTTGTGAGCGAGGGGGGGGGGGTCACTGGGGAGTTTCAAATTAGGGGTGAGGTAGGTCACGCATGCCTAGGGTCATCGGTTCAACTCGAAATTTATAAATAACAAGTAAAATGACCTCCAGTAAAGGTATGAAGGAGTCCTCACCATCTTCATACCCTCTCTGATGATGATCGCTAATCGTGATCAGAATCACTATGCGTAAGTAGAGATGAGCTGCACCAGATTACTGACGTGCAACTGACTGTCTGGCACTTTCTGCATATGAAGCTATGCTCCTCAAACCGTCTCACTTACTCTCTGTATGTCAACAGGGATCGGTCTGTGTCTCCCTAATGGGAACAGTTTAAAGAGAATTGATACCGAGCTCCAGTTCACAAAGACAACCCCTGAATCGTAAATTGGTTATTAAATATATATGGTCGCCCCACCGGCATCAGATCTTGGAGTCAGTGCTGTCAGTGTCAAACCACAAAATACACACAGCTGCAGCTTCTAACGCTGTGCTTTTGTAGTATTCTCAGCTATACATATCTGCACGCTCATCATATTTTCCTTGGATATGTAGCTAGACAATAAGACACCAGGAACTGAGTACAAGCGGAGTACGAGATGTCAGTCTGTGCCTATGGCGATGCAGCGGACTCCAGCAACAACATAAATCCATGACAACATTTTTACGTGTCGTTTCTATAACTTCTGCTTTCCAGTCTCCAGCACTATGGACCATCTTTGTAAATTCCTGCCCTACCGGCTACCTTAATACTCTAATACATAATAGCAAGCCAACCGATTATATTCAAACAAACCCCAAGGTTACGAACTAACGCACATTTCACTTTCGTGCATTATTTTTTTCCTGTTAAAAATTATTATCATATACGGTATCAGTTTAAAAAAAAAAAAAACAACGCGAACAAACGCTTTGCTACAGACGTTTTCAAGATGTAGTTTCTGCTACAGTTTAGAACAAGAAGCTTACAGCGAAAGACATTCACTTTATTATATATAATGAACTTTGTAGTCGCCTTTAGCGTCGAAATATAAATACTGCCATCTTCTGGTGTAAGGAAATATAACATCTCTATAAATGTAGAATAGAATAGAATAGAATAGAATAGAATAGAATAGAATAGAATATTATTGACGCTGGCCTAAACTTGACGTTTTAAATACTACACGTACAGCTCTATATACACGTCATGTTGTGTTCTATATATCACATTGCCCAACGTGGCGTATACACTGATTGTGGTTTTAGCCACAATCAAAATGGCGAGCCGATGATGACATGTTCTAAGTCACGTGGCGCTTCTTACGCGCCGATTGGATTACTGTCACAGAGCCTTGACCAATCGTAGCGCACCGTTAACCGCAGACGCGTCGAAGCAGCCGGGCAATACGAAAAATGGCGGCGCTCAGTCCTGAGTTTGGAGATTTGGTACAAATTAAAAAGCAGCTTATTTCTGTCATAGGCCTTTGCAGAGAACGAGGATTAGTTCACAGTGCAAAATGGTGAGAAACATCTTTTTTAACATACGCATGTCTACATTAACGTACCCACCGTTTACTATAGCTATTTATAAAGTGTTGCACCTACAATGTTGGTATGTGTGCTGTGTTTTAATGGTGAGCTCTGTAACGTGTTTATTGCTTTATTTATGTACCTTTTCCTTATTGTTAGTTGGTTGGTGCGATTTAAACAATTGTAACAGGTGAAATACGTATATATTCTAGACAGTCAGCAGGATTAATTAGGCACGTTAACGGCTCGTTTTCACGTCACTACTTGTTTCCAGGGCGTCCGAGCTAGCGTTTGCCTTGAGCCCGCTGCCAATGAACGAGATGCCGACGCCGCCCCCTCTCACCGAGGTATCTAGTCGCAGTAAAGCATGCACCATAGGGCAGTGTTTCTCAAACCGGTCCTCCGGCAGCCTCACACGCTCCACGTTTTTGCCCCCTGCCTGACAGTCCACCTTAGTGTCTTTGTGGATTGACTGCTGGTCCAATCTTTAGTTGAGAAAACATGCATAACGTCTTATGAAGCATTAAACATAGGCAAAGTAGTGATTTTGCTGTTAGTATTATAGAAGATGGCAAAGTTTGTGTGATAAACAGTAAATTAATAAATCAGGTGTTCTCTCCATCCATTCTCCACCTGCTTTTCCAGTACAAGGTCATCAGGAGACCTTGAGCCTGTCCCAGGCAGTACAAGGCTGAACACACTGTGGACGGGATGCCAGTCCCTCGCAAGGCATACGCCACACACGATGTGCAGGGAAAAGGATGCTCTTTTGTGTAAATGATTGAAAATAATTTACAGCCCCCTCTCCTCTTTGCAGGAAGATGTACAAGACTTCGATGCCCTGTGTTTGGCCAAGTCCTATTTTGACCTTAAAGAGTATGACCGTGCAGCGTACTTCCTGAGGGGCTGTTGCAGCCAAAAGGCTTACTTCCTGTACATGTACTCCTGTTACCTGGTAGGTGGCACTCTCCTGTAGACACCCCCCCCCCCATCCTTCGGCCACCTCCTCTCTAACCGTGCTGGATGTCTCCCTCTTTCCTGCTTTATGACACCCCTCCCTAAGTCTGGGGAGAAGAAGAAGGATGATGAGACCGTGGACAGTCTGGGTGAGTCTGTAGCCTTTGGAGCGCTGCCCTGCTGCTCGTGGGAGATTGGCTTACATAAGAGTTCTGTGGGCAGAACGAAAAATTATTTATCTCTCTGAACCAAGGTCCAAGCAACTAGAGGAGGTGGGACCAGGGCATCTGATTGGTTGGTCATGCCTCCTCTAGTTGCTTAGACTCACCTCCTCCCCAGTCTGATTGGTTATCTCTCTAAACCAATCATTTTTCATACTGCCCCCAGAATAGTTTTGTGTCCCATTACGGTGGCCGTCTGGCTGATGGAGAGAGTTATCAGTCAGGAGCTTTCAAATGATTTGGTGCATGATGTTTTTTTTTTCTCCCTCTCCCTGCCGTGTGATTGGCTGCAGGGCCCCTAGAGAAAGGACAGGTGCGGAACGAGGCGCTGCGAGAGCTGAGGGCGGAGCTAAGCAAGAAGCATCGGGCAGGAGAGCTGGACGGCTTTGCCCTCTACCTGTATGTGAGCCGAGGCGGTCAATTTGTTTTTTTTTTTTGTTTTTTTTACTACTGAGCCGATGAACGGCTGACACATGGCAACTCGTGCACAAAAATGTCTTCCTCAAGCTCTCGGAGGCACACTGTGATCATTGTTTTTCATTTGTGCTTTTGGTTTAGAGTGATTTAGATACACAAGTGAAGTACATTCTTAAAATATTTTAGCTCCCCCCTTGTGAACAATTTGCACATTGCACTTTTTTAACTCCTGTTTACTGTTTTATTTACCTTTCTTTACTCGATACTTAACTTGAATAGTGTTTTTAGGTTCTTATTCTGTTAAATGTCATTGGTGTAGTCCTGTAGCTCTTGTGTAGCTCCTACTCCAGTCCCGCTTACTCCTGTACCTGGCCTTTCACTGCAAGCTCAGTCTAGCTCCCCTTCTGCCCAGCCGACTCCTCGACAGCGCTTATGTTTCTGATGTGCGATTTGCCTCACTTGTATGTCATTCTGGACAAAAGTGTCTAAATGGGAGTTCTCATTGCCTGCATCTACCGCTCTACTGTTACGTGTTTGACAAATAAACTGATTTGATTTGCTCACTACAGCATAGATTGTTTTATCTTGGGTTTTAATTTACATGGTATCTCTCTGGTAAACCTGAGTAACGCCAGTGGTTAGTGACAGATTTAAGCTTGTGGGAGTTTTACTTTCACAAAAAATGTTGAGGGCCCGCCTCCTCTACAATCTGATTGGTTGTCTCTCTGAACCAATGATTTTTCTTTCTGCCCTCAGAGCATTTTTTTTTTGCGCACGTAAAACTCCAGATCCAGATCGGACACTGGCAGGCCTCCCGGCTGGTGGTAATGGCGCTGCACTGACCTGCTAGGGGGCGCCATAGCTGACTGTTGTCCTCGTGCAGGTACGGCGTGGTGCTGCGGAAACTGGACCTGCTGAAGGAGGCCGTGGACGTGTTTGTGGAGGCCATCCGCGCCCTGCCGCTGCACTGGGGTTCCTGGCTGGAACTTTGCAATCTCATCACCAACATAGAGATGGTACTGCTGTCACCCTGACCCTGCCTCTGCTATGCTACAGTTCCTCTTAATCGCGTCTGATTTTTATTTATAGACACGGTCTGCATATGGCTGGTACATAGCTGTGCTCTGACCTCATGTCAGGATCGGAATCAGAACTTTATTGGGCCAGGTACACCTGGAATTTGTCTTGGCGGTATTAGATGCAAACAACGTAGGAAGTAAATTAAAGAAAAATAATAGCAGAAATAAATATATATTTTAAAGGATGAGCGATTCAGCCTCTCCCCAGGTTATGATGGGGTTACGTTCCAACAGACCTATCAAAAGGCAAAAAAGCATTTTAATACAGTGCATCTAACCTAACAAACATCACAGCCTAGCTTAACCTACCTTAAACACTTACATTAGTCTACAGTTGGGCAAAATCATTAATGCAGAGCTTATTTTATAATAAAGTGTTGAATATTTCTTGTAATTTTGTTGAATAATGTACTGAAAGTGCAAAACATTTACCCATTATAAAGCTGAAATATAATGGGTACTTTTATTAATCCCCATCGGGAAATTGTCTTTACGCCTCCCACCCATAGCGGCACCCAGGGAGCTGGGGGTTAAGGGCCTTGCTCAAGGACCCACAGGCGTGCTGAGGCTGGGTTTGAACCAGCGACTTTCTGGTTACAGGCGGACAGGCTTAGCCCTCTGAGCCTCACGCTGCCCGGGAGTGACCCGGCAGTAACCCAGGGAGTGTTTGTAGTCTAAATCGGTACAAATCAAAATCAGGAAATCGGTATTTCCAAAACATGCAGTGTGAACTTGTCTTACTGGATGTGCAAGTGTAAGAACTGCCTGGATCCAGGTACCCAAATAAAAAGGGTATATATTAAGTACAAATATGGGTATTTATGTGTCAGGACATTGCAGCACCAAAACATGCAGCGAGTCCAAGACCGTCCAAAATGTGTGTGGACAGAAGTCCAGAGGTGTGTAGATGTTATGGGAAATGACATACATTTCTCTGGTTGCTTTTTATCAGGATTCCCCAGTTCAGGTCCTGGAGGACCAGTCTGTAACACATTTTGCAGATTTCCCTGCTGAAACGTATCTTAGTAGGTGTGTCTGAGCAGGGAAATCTGCAAACTATGGTGTGGACTCGCCCTCCAGGACCGGAGTTGGGGAACCCCGCTTTATATATTGTGAGTTGCACTAACGGTCATAACTCTGTCTTTCAGCTGAAGTCTCTGTCGCTGCCAGACTGCTGGATCAAGGACTTCTTCCTGGCTCACATGTACACAGAGCTGCAGATGATCAAGGAGGCACTGCAGAAGTACCAGAGCCTGATTGACGTCGGCTTCTCCAAGAGCACCTACATCATCTCGCAGATCGCCGTGGCTTACCACAACATCCGCGGTCAGCTTCACCGTTTGTCAGCAGGCCCCATAGCCTCTGTCCTCCGCTGCGCTTTGATTTGTTTTGCGTTCCTGCTCCTCCCCGATGCGTATGTACCCTAATCTGTAATTGTGATGCTCGATATTCTCCCTCCTGGTCTTCAGACATCGATCAGGCCCTGCTGCTCTTCAACGAGCTGAGGAACCAGGACCCGTATCGCATCGAAAACATGGACACCTTCTCCAACCTTCTCTATGTCAGGGTGAGACCAGGATCTGAGAGAACTGCCCTTTCCAGACTGGAGAAAATCTGATCAGCTAGGTCCAAAAGTTTTCTTTGTACTAACAGGTGTTATTTCTAGTAATATTTACTTTTAAGCTATGCTTATCTTTGTTATTAATACATAATAGTGATACTTTTTTCATCCCCCCTGATGTTACTCTCCTCTCACCCACCCCATCTTACTCTCCATAAAACACACACACAATAGAGGTCATTGCCAGCTTTGGGTCCCAGCACAGGGTTAGTTCTGAGTTAAGGTCCTTGTTCAAGGATCCAATGGGATCCTCCATCAGCCTGCTGACCACAGGATTCCAAACTAACGCCCTACCGTTCACAGGCACAGAGTCACCCCCCACACTAAAGCAGGGCTTCTGGCAGCGGTGGGATTTAAACCCCCCACCTCAGAAGAGACTGGAGCCTTAGCCCAGTGTCTTAGACCTCTGTGCTGGTTCACTGAGCTGGTTGCATCACCACCACCAGATTGGTCGAAATGCATGGAGATACTGGTGTTCTGCATCAATATGCGTGGATTATCTGAATGAAAAAACAGTATATTCTGTATATTAGTAGTATTGCACATTGCAATGTATTGATGCATTCCCGATAACTAGGAACTTAACGAATGCTAATTCCACTAGCGGTTGATTCTATCTTACATAACACAGCGATTCACGCAGACTTGCTAAGAGAAATTAGCACATAAGTTGATGTACGCCTTGAATAGTAAATAAGTGCCTCTTCAGTTTTACGGCACTATCGCGCTCCAAACCCAACAACACCATCTGCAGTGAAAAACCAAAGCAAGCCGGAACTGTAACCAGGCTCGGTTCCTGTATGCCAGTGGAAAACCAAAGCAAGCCAGAACTGTAACCAGACTCGGTTCCTGTATGCCAGTGGAAAAGCGCCATATGCCCATAAGCGATACCCTCCTACACTGATGTCTTCTGTAACTGCCGACAGAGCATGAAGGCTGAGCTGAGTTTCCTGGCTCACGACCTCGCCGAGATTGACAAGTACAGAGTGGAGACGTGCTGTGTCATCGGTGAGTGTGCGACGCGGACACGCGGCCCAGTCGATTGTCCCGTGGGTTCCATCCTGATGTGGCCCGTTCACAGCTGCCCCACCTGGTTTGCAGGTAACTACTACAGCCTGCGCTCGCAGCACGAGAAGGCGGCACTGTACTTCCAGAGAGCCCTGAAGCTGAACCCCCGCTGTCTGGGCGCCTGGACGCTAATGGGCCACGAGTACATGGAGATGAAGAACACCTCGGCAGCCATTCAGGCCTACCGGTGAGGATAGACGCGTCTCCAGGGCTCGCTGCGTACCAGACGGACCCTGTCATTCCTGCAATGCCGTCAGTCTTCAAGAAGCTCTAATTCAGGGGTCTCAAACTCCAGTCCTGGAGGGCCCGAGTCCTGTGTGTGTAGCTTAGTTCTTTCCCTGTTCCACCACAAATGATTCAGCTCAAGAGCTTTGTGGTAATTAGCACAAGGAGTTGAATCAGGTGTGTTAAATGAGGGTGAACCGAAAACTGTGTAGGGCTCCGGCCCCCCAGGACTGGAGTCTGAGACCCCTGCGGTAATTGAAATGCTAGTCTTTTGAAATTCTCCGTTTCATTGTATTCCCCTCATGGGACCACTCTGCGGCCACTAGCTTATCTCATTAAGCCCAGGTCATACTTTAACTTTTCCGCGTGACCTTTCTGGCTGTCCATGCGGCAGCTTATATCCATATTACGTTAGTCAAGTTATTACGATAATTCGGCATACCGAGCTATTTTTAAATCTTTACGACATACTGGAATGGTGTTGCTTTTTAAAATACCGTTTACCTTAGTATAATCTCTGGATAGTATGAGAATTGGATTATCAGGTACCTCCGACCCTCCTCGTAGGGCTGCTCACCATAACTACTTCTACAACAATGGCTATTCTTCCTCTACTCTTTCATCTTTGACCGCTGAGCTGTGAAAGACCACGCTGCCCCCTTCTGGAAATACCTAATCAATTATCTTGCACATGCGCGGTCGATGCTGAAGATCTAAATTGTTTAAACTTAAAGATCTGGCCACCGAACGCAGTTGTCCGCAGCCAACCCCTGATGACCCAATTTACATCACCCTCACTCGCAACCAAAAGTGCATGCTGAAAAATGTGAATTGACCTTAACTTTAATAGTTCAAAGTATTTCACTGATCTTTTTCCAACTTTAACACATTATACTAGTGAACATCTGGAGCTGATACAATTTTGATCTGCATAGTGACAGCATAGGGCAACCTTACATACTTGATCACTGTGCTAACTCAAAAAGTGTTTTATGGATCTTACTGCCACTTTACAAAAACATTATATGGATGACAGGGTTTGAATATGGATGAGTAACAGGGCCATCCAGGAAATGCATTGCTGTCATTCCAACAGCATCTGGGTTTTCTGAGCAATTCAGTAACTACTCTTGATGTTTCTGTGTTAGTGGTGCAGAATCTGGTGAGTGGATCGTGTGATCGCGCCTCTGTCGCCAGTTATTGTATTTGTGGAACGTGCTTGAGGAACAGTAATGTCACTAATGGTAAGTTTGGTTTCTCTCACAAGGCACGCCATAGAAGTGAACAAGCGGGACTACCGAGCATGGTACGGGCTCGGCCAGACCTACGAGATCCTCAAATTGCACTTCTACTGTCTCTACTATTACCGCAGAGCCCACCAGCTGAGGTGCGTGGCTTCCGCCGTTGCCAACTGGCCCGCTGTGGAGGTTCGGTCTCAGTTAACAAGAAAATCTGATCCCTCACTTCTGGTTGCAGTGTTCATCTTAATTGAACTTTCACCTGCAAATTCGTGTGGCTCAGCCAAATCGCGTGCAGTGTGGGAGGGGTTGACTTCTCAGCTCACCCAGCCGTTGGCCACGGAGCAGCAAAAGTCTTTTTGACTGTGGATTGCCAGAATGTGAATATGTAAACCGGAGAAAAGCTGCATGGCTGACAGAGAGCAGTCAAACGAGTCTTGAAGGTGGAAGACATATCACGGTGCATTTTATAACATCGCTTAGTTGGCTCAGTGGGCTGTGCCTGTAATCAGAGGGTCGCCGGTTCAAACCCAACCTCAGCACGTCTGCGGGTCCTTGAGCAAGGCTCTTAACCCCCAGCTCCTTGGACGCTACTACGGGTACGCTACTACGGGTGGCTGCCCTTTGCGGACAACTTATGCTGCAAAGAGCAAGCTGAGGGAGGCGTAAAGACAATTTCCCCACGGGGACAATAAAGTATCTGTTGTTATTATTAGTTAGTGTGCGTCACACCTAGCCTACCGGGCCAGAAAGCTAATATTACAATACGCATTTATTTCACAAAGCGTAAGTGATTTCACCAATACTGACTAGTGAGTTGCATGAAAAAAATGAGTAGTTTGCAAATCTGTATTTTAATGGCGAAATATATGCGAGTTCTTTCTCATGCACCAACACCTGAAATCAAACATCACGTCCTGTACTGCGGCCACGTTTGTTGACGCTGTGAAAGACGGTGCAGTTTCATCACGCTGGTATCACCTCGTCCCCGCCCCGCTCTCTGCTGCGTCGTTGCCGACGTCCGTTGAAAATCCTTTGTGTCCCTCTAGACCCAACGACTCTCGTATGCTGGTCGCTTTGGGCGAGTGCTACGAGAAGCTGTCCCAGCTGGTGGAGGCCAAGAAGGTGAGCACGTGATTCTAGATGTTTCTGGTAAAAAGCGGTGAATCCGGCCGGCCGGCTGCGTGGGAGAATGCGACCGCCGCCCTGTGAGCGGTAGACGCCTCTCTGCCTAGCAGTCGTCGCGTCATTCGTGGTCTTTTATGTCTGAGGACGGTCGTTCTGCTGCTTTTCATATGCGGGCTGAGAGCCGCTGCCCATTTTCTTATGCGGGGTTCTTGTAGAGGGTGGGGTGGCTCTTAAAATAATGGGACTTCCTAAAATCTGAAATATTCCCTGTGGCTTTGCTGCAGTTTAAAGGTAGTTATTCGAAAAACAAGCTTACTACTAGCTTTTAACGTTTCTTTTCACTGCCTCAGACACACAGTACTCTTTGTGTGTGTGTGTGTGTGTGTGTGTGTGTGTGTGTGTGTGTGTGTGTGTGTGTGTGTGTGTGTACGCGCGTGTGTGTACCCATGTGTTTGTGTAGATATAAAATATGAAATGGTGTAGTATTTGCTTATAACATACACATGTCCCGCCATATACTTCATCTCTAGATTACTTGTAATACCTAATGCAATGTTAACGTAAATGCTGTGTGAATAGTTGTTATACGGTATTGTTTAGGGCAGGGGTCACCAACTCCGGTCCTGGAGAGCTACTATCCAGTAGGTTTTCTATCCTACCCGGCTTCTGATGAGCCAC
>JAODLC010000052.1:2214444-2235672 GCA_026781145.1 Hippopotamyrus pictus | reverse complement strand
ATCCTACCCGGCTTCTGATGAGCCACACCTGGCCCTGGTATTTACCTGAGAACTAGTGTGGCTCATCAGAAGCCGGGGTAGGATAGAAAACCTACTGGATAGTAGCTCTCCAGGACCGGAGTTGGAGACCCCCGGTTTAGGACATAACGAGAAGGGAAAAGTCTGTACCATTAGAAATGGAGTAGCTGCAGCGTGACATCCCTACTCATCACTTCACTCGTGTGGTGGTGCTCTGCGTGCAGCAAATTCAGGTTTTGCTCTGGAGTGAGTACTCCTCTGACTGATGGCTTGCCCTCTGTGTATCAGTGCTACTGGAGAGCGTACTCCGTTGGGGATGTGGAGAGGATGGCGCTGCTCAAACTGGCCAAGTGAGTCTTCGTGGATTGTGCGCCTATACGCATGCTGCACTCCGCTGGTGCATCCAGTGATTCTCCGACCTCTCACGCTCCCACAGACTCCACGAGCAGCTGAACGAGTCGGACGACGCCGCCCAGTGTTACATTATTTACATCCAGGACGTCTATTCCTGCGCGGTGAGATTAGCACGCAGACACACACATCCCCTGGCGTCCGTGTTTCGCGCCTGTTGTGCGGAGGACGTATCTTTAGCTAGCACGTGTCTGCAAACGCTTTCTCTCCTACCACTTAGGAGCCCCTGGAGCACGTGGAGGTGAGCACAGCCCTCCGGTATCTGGGCCAGTACTACTTCAAAAACAAACGATACGATGAGGCGGCCCTCTGCGCTCAGCGGTGCTGTGACTCCAATGACGTGAGTGTTCAGCCCCCCCCCCCCCATAAATGCTTATGAAAAGCTATTGTTTCTTAATATATCCTCCTGAGATCCAGCGATTCATGTTTGTCCTCTGTGGAAGACATTGTTTTTGTTAATATCTCTCACATTGTACATACCATTTTATCAGGGCCTGTTGGTACTTAAAGATGACAGTCAGAGCTTTAAGATATCACTTCTGTTTTGGTCTGACCTTGTCAACTTTCTCTCTCTGTCAAATCATTTTCTGCTGCCCTGGAGCTTGGGGGGAATGAATGGTTGTGGACAAAGTGTCCTCATAACTCTAACCCTCTGAAAAACTGCATGGTGATTGCAGCCTCACGTAGGAAGCTGTAGGCCACGTGTCCACAGCTATATTCACATGCGTGTGTTTACACTGCCTCCGTTTCTTGCCGTCCTGCAGCCTCACGTAGGAAGCTGTAGGCCATGTGTCCACAGCTGAATTCACACGCGTGTGTTTACACTGCCTCCGTTTCTTGCCGTCCTGCAGGCTCGGGAAGAAGGCAAAGCCCTTTTGCGACAGATCTCCCAAGTCCGAGAGCAGGGGGAGGCAGCGTCAGCTGACGTGTCCCATCCCTGTGTCTTTGGCCCCCTCTCCAACAATAACACCCCTGTCCGGAGAGTGTCCCCACTTGACCTCTCTTCTGTCACCCCCTAACCGTACACCAATGCCAAAGCGCCTGAATCGGCTTCTGTCCCGTTCCTCTTCACTCTGTGGTTTTTCTGAACGCCAGACTGAGACTGAGAACGCCTAGTAGGACGGCTTCAAGAGTGAGTTCTGTCTTGCGCTCTGGCTTCTCTGGCACGCCCCTGGATTTTCTTGCATGCCAAATGCGATGCAGCTCTTCTTCAGGTGTGGATAGGGGCAGAAGATGGGTTTAGTGCGTGTGTGTGCATTTTAGCTGTATGTGTGTGTTGCTGGCGTGCAGTGTGAGCAGAATGCAGGCGTGGAGATGCGTATGATCTTGATGTCTGACTTCAGCGTTTCCATCAGATTCTTCTCATTTGTTTCCTACATGTAAATATGTCTGGTTTTTTTTTTTTGCATGTGCTCATGGAGCAAATGGAAAAGAGGATGGATTTGGAAAAAAAGTTCATAGTTATTAAAAATGTTCTTTATAAGGAAGTGCAGTTTTTTTATTGCATTGGGGCTCTGTTAGCTGGCTTTTGTGCCAGCCTGATTTAGGTGGTCATACAGGTTAAATTTATTTCTTCGTCGACATCTGTGTTCAGGAACAATATCGCCTGAATTAAAATATTGTATCTGTGGAAGTGGCAATAAACTCAAATTGGTTCATTGTTTTACAGTATTTACCCAGTGGTTTAAGGCTTGGTCAACTAAAACAAAAATCAGTGTCCATGTATTTCTTCAACCTGCCTCACTAGATTGTTCATATATGAAGTAAGAAACGTAGATCTTATTGTTAAGTGAATAAAGGTCTAGTTTTACTCAACGGATTTGAGTAATACGTTGCAAAAAACACTTTAATGATGCACATGCCGTGACCTGACAGACTAAAGGCTAAAAGACACTAGAGCCGCTGACGCAGTGCCTCTCCGGTGTTTGTTATTGTCGGAATACTTTTTTATCCCAGAGGGATTTGCTTGATTGGGGACTGCGCAATACACACAACTACACAAAAGACAAAAATTGACAATACAAAGTGCCACACACAACAATTTCCATATGAAAATTGACTAATTTTAGTAGAGATGTATAAGAAACTTTGCTTTATAAATGTTTTTCTTTGATGAAGGTCATAAACATAAATGACATGAACAGGCTGTTTAAGTAACAACCACAATATTGCAGAATGCAATGATTACTAACACGACACAAATTAAAATTCTACCCTATCTTCTGGATGCGAATGACACCAAAGCGCCAGCAAACAGCTGGCTATACTTAAGCGTTAAAGTAAAAATAATGTATATGCCTCGTGTTTAGTTCTTTCGTCTAACAAGTCAATTTACTTTATCAAGAGATCTAACATTACTGTAAGCGCAATTGCCTTTTTCATAATCCATTTTTCCTTTGCCAAAATTCAAACCCTTTCTGCGTCACCACTCATCTATACATAGAAAATACCACTGATGGTGGATATATAGGTTTTCACTACAAATTCGATATATCTGAGACTTTCTCATTCTACAGTATAACATAAAAGTTCCCGTACTTGGAAATCAAACGCAGTACATATGCGCATCGCCCAGCCGCAAAGCCTACGGCTTCGGGGCCAGTGACGTAGCCTGCTCACGTCCAATCCCCGCGCAGGACTTTTTTTGTCCCTCCCACAGGCAGGAAGTTTAATCCTGTTCCTAGACGCCATTTCGTATTCATCGGATGCCAGTTTTCAACGACGTTGAAGGTATTTGAGATGTCCTTTCAGTAAGGCTTCCTGGTAAAGCCTTTCGTTTGATTGTGTGCGGTGGTTAACGAGAATCGGTCACATTTCGCGACGTTCAGCAGGTAAATACTGTCGCGCGCGTAATGTTTGATGCGGGATGAGCCACAAATTCGCGAGCCGGGCGCGTGTCTCGCGGGCGGAACAAGAGACGCAAGGTTAGGCGGCTTCGCGCTGCTGATTAAGCCCCTTTTATTTATATCATTTCGCTTGCACGTATTTTATTTGCTTTCTGTAGTGTACAGCTTCATTTTATTTTCATTCTGGCGGGGTTTATGGCCCTATATGTCTATATGTGCGGGTTTTTTTTTTTATTATTCCGGGCGCTTCTCTGAGCTGTTGTTCGTAACGTCGGTTATTTCGTTTTTATTCGGGATTCTGTTAAAATATAAACAGTGCCGTCCGTCTATGCTCGTTTACGATCTACGAAACGATACGGGATTCGACTCTCTTGTATAGTAAGTTCTCTTCATTTTGTGAATGGTACAGCATATTCGACGCCGTGCGATATAAAAAAAAGGCGCCCCCCCCCCCCCCCCCCAGTTTGCTTTTCAAAATGGCACCTCGGTGCTGCTGCTCTGGAAGGCCTCGTCATGGCCGCCATAGCCCGCGTCTCACACCGACGCTATAGACAGTCCATAACGACATCTCTTCCTTTTTTACATTTCTGTCATGCGAGCTGTTATACACGTCTATATGTCTTGCTACCATAGCGTTTTAAAATGTAATTTCATTAGTACAAGTCGGCTTTGTGCTTTTCCGCGCTTCAAAGCCATCGTTTTAAGCGCCGCGTATATTTGAATTTGCGGATGAATTAATAGGGTCTTGTGTAGATGGCCGCAGTGAATGCTCGTTTCTCATCACCTTAGAAGGGCGCGGATCAATTTCGGTGGTTATAATGGTTCAAGTGCCCCACGTGTTCTTGAGGGCGGTTATTTTGTAACAATGAAATTGTGTTTTCGTCGCTGTTCCACACACGTAAGAACGTTTCTGGCACGCAGAAAAATGTTTTACGTACCATTGTTTTCCCTTCTGTGTTTTGTAGACAGAGTAGCAACATGGTGAAGATCTTTGTTGGAAACCTGTCCCAGGAGACCACAGCTGATGAGCTGAGAGCCCTCTTTACTCAGTATGGGAAGGTTTCCGAGTGTGACATCGTCAAGAACTATGGCTTCGTTCACATGGATGAGAAGACCGAGGCGGATGAAGCTATACGCAACCTGCATCATTATGAGCTTCACGGCCAGCCGATGAACGTGGAGATCAGCCGTGGTAAAGTCAAGGCTTCCACCAAGCTGCACGTGGGCAACATCAACAGCACCTGCACCAACCAGGAGCTGCGGGCCAAGTTCGAGGAGTACGGGCCTGTAGTGGAGTGCGACATTGTCAAAGATTATGCCTTTGTGCACATGGAGCGGGTGGAGGATGCCATGGAAGCCATCAATGGGCTAGACAACACCGCCTTCCAAGGTGATCCCACTAGCTCAGTGGGGGGCAGTAGGCCAATGTCATTCCCTGTGTTAGAGTGCATCTGACCTGCAACAAAAGCATTTCCAGGCCAAGGGCAGCTACTGTTCAGGGAGGTTCAGGTAGTACAGCTTGAGGCAGACAGTCCACAGGGGCCGGGGAGAGAAGGACAGGTGCTGTGTACGACGGTGTCCTGCAGATCAGGCACTCCGTATAACAGTCAGAGGGTCGCTCAGCGAGTGCTTCCGTTGTAGGAGTCGTCATCTGAAATCGGGGCCTCGTGACCTAGCCCTGATTAGTTCTGGCGGGGTCTGTCGGTTACTGTCAGGTGTTGGGTTGTTCAAAACTGCACTCGAAGCTAAATTAGAATTCTGCGGCATTCGGAAGATGGCACACGTGCCCCCAGATTACTGTGATATGTAATGTGATTCGATTTAGCATCTCGTTCAGTTTACATCCTGGTGTTAACTGGCTCTCTAAGAAGCCATTTGAAAGTTTTACTAAGTGCTGAGCCAGGGGAAGCATCATCTTTTAAGCTGGTCAGGTTTAAGGACTTCGTCACCATGAATGCCATTGCCTCTATACACAGCCAATCCAGTCCTTAAAGGATCACATTTAACTTAAGCTTAATTTCAGCATACAAGATGCACATGCCTTGGATGCGGACATTGTCCAACCATACAGATTTACACTGACAAAAGGGACACACACACACACCAATATTTTAATACAGTGAAATTCTACATATGCACTATTGTCAAGCCGAACGGTGAGTGTTCAGGGCCATTAGTTCCATGTGAGTTCCACCATCTCTTACCAAAGCTTGCAGATCCTTTTTGATTTCCGATGTGTAGCTGCAGTTGGATCTCATTGGTGGGCAAGCTGTGAAAATGAGGTGTGTGTGTGTGTGTGCTTTATATGCATAACTGGGTTTAAACATTGAACAAACTCTGCAATGCTCATGCAGTATATTCACAATCGGAGTGTGTATGCGTGGTGTTCGTGGCGTTTTTGGACTTTGAAACTTTCACAATTTGTGTCACCAGCGGCATGGCAAGTTGCAAATTGTTTTGCGTCTCTCTTTTTAAGGCAAACTGATGAGCGTGAAGCTATCGACTAGCCGTCTGCGTACAGCGCCGGGAATGGGAGAGCGGACGGGTTGTTATCGGTGCGGGCAGGAAGGCCACTGGTCCAAAGAGTGCCCCATGGACCAGAACGGCTCCTTTGGAGAGGGTCCCATGGGACCCGGTGCCAACGGATTCGGTCCTCCCCGGTTCGGTGGGGGCGGTCGCGGCCGAGGTTTCCACCGAGGCTTCACCGGAGACCCTGGCTTCAGTGGCGGCTATGGCCCTGCGCAAGGCTTCGCGAGAGGGGGTGGCTTCGGAGGCGGTGGACCCGGCTACGGCAGGGGCATGGGCTACGACGGTGCCGTGAGTTATGGGCCGCCGGCGGGCTACAACTTCGGCGGTGACCGTAGTACCGTTCAGACGTACGGCGGCGAGGCTGTTTACGGAAACAGCGCGAGCTATGGGGCGGTGCCCGCCTACCCCGTGCGGCACGCCGGCTACGAAGAGAGAGATCCATATGGCGTTGTGGACTTTTACGAGAAGTATCGTGCCCGTCCGTACGCTGCCAACTATTATGAGGAGCGTCGTGGCAACGCCATGCCCATCCCGTCCCCCATCCCTCCTGCCTCAGGGGCTGTTGCGAGGGATCGCATGTCCACCAACACCATTGATCCCTTTGAGCAGCGCCCCCTTCCTACAACGGCCCCCGTGTCTTCCTACTTCCCACGAGATCGGAGTCCCATCCGGCGAGTACCTCCTGCGGCCGAGGGCTACTCGTATGAGCGCTCGCGACTCTCGCCGACATCCTCGCTCAACAGAAGCTCCGTGTACGACGTTTCGCGGGCCAGGGACCCCTATGACCAGTCGCGCTATGCTTATTAACCCGCATATCACCAGGTGAGACCTTGACTTGTAGCGGCCCGGCTATAGTCATAATGTTTTATATTCATTTAATTTTTTTATTTAGCTACTCAATAATATTCAATAGATTAAACTGTTGGATGTTAGCAGCCAGAAATAATTAATAATTTGGCTAATTACTGAGCTGAAGTGAGTAAAACGAGCTGCCTAGCTAGCAGTCTTAATTTTATGGAATACTTCGGCTACTTGCGGTCTGGGGTACTGTCAAGTGTTAACCCCTGGGCCCCCCCCCGGGTAACAGGTATTTTGTTGGGGCCTGATCGAACTCAAGTAGCACATAAGGAGTGTATATATGCAGCTCTATCCCAGCTCAGCCTTTGGCTTGACCGGAGCAGACAGTATGTTGGACATGTTGGTGGTGGAGCAGAATGGATTGCTTGTGGTGTAATATGATGTGCTCTTTTTCCAGGTGTTTCTGTGCCGCGGTTCCACAGACGTGCGCTCATTCGTGGCTTTGTTTCGCCTCGCAGTGCCGTTCAACTACAGTGAAATCGGGACGTGCTAAATGTTTGTCTTGTTTGTATCAGTTGACCAACTTTTTCAGAAACCCTTCTTTGAACCCTTTTTTTCTTTTTTTTTAAGATTTGGATATGTCCTCTTAGATCTTTTACCCAAAAACCTTTGTGTATAACAGCTTCACATTATTTGATGCGAGCTTTATTTTCAGTGTTAACTTTTCTAGCTCTTGTTTAATGTGCTTTTCTTTTCCTACAGAAGACTGCATACAGTGATCTTTGTCACATTTTGGAAGTCAATAGGACTTAGTTGGATTTTTAAAAATAGTCTGGTTGAGCGCTTGCATATTAGTATGCGTGCCACTAGGCAATATTAGTAAATAGGATTTGAGCTGTTATTAGCAACATTAAAGCTATTTGCGTTTAAGCTCACTGTGGTGTGATGGAGTTCCTGACTGAGAACCTCTGTTCTCTGCTTGCAGTAATAAACCAGACATATAAACATCACTAATAAACAATGACACATTTGTTAGCTTGCTTGAATACATTTAAGTATTACTAGTCTAGTACTCCTCTCCCTGCCCTGATTCCATACTAGTTAAAGGCCCCTTTCAAAAACAAGTCATGTATGCATCTTGACATCGATATAAAGAACTGTAAGTAGTTTTGGCATCTTTAATAACTGGACTTTACCTACTTGGTACACTAGCAGGGACAGTCACATGATTACTTAACCTCCCACTTCTGCAAATGACATGTAAATATCCCATCACCATGTCAGTCAGAAAGGAGCATGGGATATTTCTTCATAGCGCAGTGTATTCTGTGGATCTCTGTAATTTTTTTAGCTTGGTTTTCAGACCGTGTGAAGTTTTTCTTTGGGGCTGTGGTAATATTTTGAAGCTTCATATGTGTTAGTGTTTGCAAGTAGGGAGTGGCCAAGACCTCCAAAATGAGTCTTCAGTCTTGAAATGTACTGCGTGAGCAAGCAACATCCATCCTTTGTTTTCATTTTCACTGTTGGTTGCGTTTCATTTTCAATTTTATTCAAGCAAATCATTTACCATTTGCCTCAAAGGTGACATATTGTACAGGTTCACTAGAGAACACCAACAGTTGCAGTTTGTACATGTGAATTAAACTGATACACGCAGTTTTGTTTTGCAAGACATTAAATTGGTTTAAGAGGAGGCCACAATTCATGTCATTTAAACATTATGCTTTGTGAGGTCACTGTTTAAAATCTTTTTTCTTTGGTCACAGATGAACTGAGGAACTGTTCAAATTAGTCATTTCTGTAACCCTTTACTTTTCTCAATAAAATAAAGTAAAATCAAAGTTGGATGTGTGTGCTCTAATTTCTCCACAATTCTGAGTGTTGCTTCACTACACAACTATATACCATGTTTCACTAAAGCTTGAATAGTGGAGCACAGATATACAACACAATTGAAGATAAATGATCATGTCGAAGAGGAAGTTGTAGAAACCTGCAGTTAGATTTTTTTTTAAGAACAATTTTTAAGAATGCAGTGTTACTGTGAAGGCCTTCGCATTTTATGCAGTTGTGGTCACAATACATTAGTTTGGATATGTCTAATTGGTAGTATCTTAGCATTGTCTACTTCTAATTTTGCTGGCACAGTGAGATGTAAATGCTCGATGGTATGCAACATCAGTCCCAGGCTTAAAGTTCAAACCCAAGAACCCTGGTTCTGAAGCCTTGTCTCTATGTCTACATTAAATATCAGAAGCTTAATGCTAGATTCATCTCATATCTATCATTACTCTGCGATTAACTGGATTTAGGTGGCTGTGACAGGTGACGTGTGCTTGTGTGATTCAACATTTTAGGGTGCTGACCATTTAAAGGCAAAAAACTGCTACTACTGGTTTTCAATCATATACGCCATTTTCTGCAACGATTCATGCTTTAATATTCAAATTATAACTTTTATAAATCAGATATGTAATTATGAGAAAACTACACTCCTTGCCTTTAAATGTTTTTTGTATATGAACCAGAGATTACACATTTCTGAATGCACTTTCACTATGATAGACAACCTAAATGTAATGTTTAGATTTTGTAATTCCTCTATATGGCAAAGGGTGTTGTGCAGAGAGAAGGCATGAAATTACACAAAAATATGATTTTGTGCTTTTTTTTCCCCCTTTATAGCGTGTGATCTCAAATCATCTTCCTGCTCTGAGACTTCTAGAGAAACAAGTATCCACCCTCAGTCTTCAAGTTACTCTCTGTCGCTCAAAGGTAGAGTCTGAACTGGAATTTAATTCCATTTGCAAATCTGTTATATTTCTCCTTAAGAGATATTTTATTGGATTTGTTTGGATTTACAAGTATGTTGTATGAATGTAGATTCAAAATCTAATTATACAGATGTGAAGATAATTTTAAATGTTTTGTTGCATTTATGAATGCTGATGGTTTTTTTTCAGAGAAAAATATAAAAATCTACACATTTACTGCCTTACGCATGCTACGGAAAAGGCAGAGAACTTTAGTGCTTGCCAATTTTGTGTTGAATTCTGCATAGTTTATGGAAAAAAGTTTGCTGTAATGTTTTTAAAGGAAACTGCCTTCCATCAGTAGCTAAATCTCACTGTTTTAGAGAAATGTACTATTTATTTGTTGTTTGTTATATTGTTGCATTGTGTTGTTAGATCTTTACTGAACACATAAAATGCATGTAACTTTATTTAGGTACAAATTCTCAGCCAAGGGGGCTGAAAAACACTGGTAAAATGTAAATGAGTGAGCAAGAAGTATGATGTTTAAATCATATCTCAGTCTGTTATTTTGCCAGTTTTCATTTAACCTCATTTTACACATTATTTTAAAAATATTGTAATACGTAAGTGCATTTAATATTCTTTGTGAATATAGACCTTATCTTTTATTTACAAACCTGTATGAGTTCAGGAAATATACATAAAATTATGTACTATATATAAAGGGTATTTAACAACTCTCTGAACAGAAGGTACAATCTACTGGATGGTTTGTAACATCAAAGCTCTTGTTATATGGCACAAAAATGAAAAGCAAAGATTCCCAGTCAACCTCAACATTAATGAGTAATTTACAATACCCAAAATACCAAAGTCTGGCCTATGGTTATGAGTTTGTTTTCTTTTTTGCCAGAGGAACTTAAGGGAGAAAAGACTGTGTCCTGGAAGCAATCAGTTTCCTCTGTGAAGGAAAGGTGTCATTTTTGTATGTTAAACTAGATTTCTGTTAAACTTATGTTGTCTCTTGTTTCCATGTTTTCTTTTATAAAGTTGTTATTCATTTTTTTAAATGGAAACTTTGCTATTGTGAATGAACACACAACAAAGACACGACAAATTTCAAATCATTGATGTTATTAATCTTACGAATCGACCAAAGGCTCACATGGAGGACCAAATGAAATATCACAAAGCAATGCCAGAAACGATTGTCATGTCTACTTTCATTTGTTTTCTTAAGATACGAGAGATGCCCTTCAAAATGTATACTTTTAAACTTATATTATACTCATTTAAGGTAAATTGTTGATAACGTTTACCATATCTTACTAGTATACAGTTTTTAAAAAAGTTGCCAAAACCAACAAACATCTAAATATTTTTAGACTTGTTAGGTTTTGTACTGTAAAGTACATACTTAATTTATGGTGTCTTGCCCGAAGCTTAGACTTAAATCATCCATCCATCCTCTAAAATCCTGTCAGGATCTTAAGGAGCAGAAGCCTGTACAACCAGCATAGAGCGTAAGGCTGCGGTACACCCTGGACAGCATACCAGTAGTGTAGATTTGTATTTTATAACAAAATCAAGCAAAATTTACTAACTTACTGAGGGAGTAGACACCCTGCATTTTTGGCAACAAAGTGTATTCACCTTCAGAAAATGAAGGATTTTTTATATAATTTGACGAATTTTGAATTTATGAGTTGTTTGCCTTTTTGGTTGTGTTAGTCATTTTAAAACAGTCTCCTTTTTATTTTATTTATTAGTATATATTATTTATATTTATTAGTTTTGGTGTCCATGTTTGAAAACGCCTAGTCTTCAGCTTTCATTTTTGTTCATTGTGCTTTATTTTGGGAGAATTTGCTCTTTTTGTCAAGCACCTTGCCCGTTTATAGTTCTACAGCTGGTTTAAAAATGATTCTTTTGCTAAAAAAGGTGTGGTTGTGTCTACCTGGCTCTGCCGGTCTGTGTGTTTCGGCCGAACTTGTCGCTTACAGAAAGCCTGATTTAGCGTAGCATGCTCTTCTCTGGAAAAGTGTGTAAAAATGGGGAAATATTAACCATTTTCAAAATTTAAAGAGGGGCTTTGGCACGATGCAGTGAAATTTGTTCTGGTTTTTTATCACATTTTTTATTAATTATTATTAAAATATGCATGAAAACGCGGGGCGTATTTAAACCATATTAAAATACCCGGATGTTATATCACGCTATAAGAAATGGTATGTGGTTGCAATGGAAGGATAGTATATTTTAGGTATTGTCGGATTAGTCAAGTACTATTTTTAAAACAGGCATGCACATTTGTTTTACATATCAATTAAAGATTCTGACTCAGATTTCGGCTTCCGATATCGCTTTAGGGCTAATGAGCCCATTAAAATCTCCGACGCGATTCGGGGTGGGTGACCATGCGGTTTTGGGCAGATGTAAGGCTTTGTTGTTCTTCGCAGTGCTTACATAGCTACCGAATATGATAACTTTCATGTCCGTTGAGTATACACTCCGCTATCCCCCATTACTGGGATTTTGTTGATTTAACAAACGACTATAAGACTTGGTCTTGTATTAATAGATATATTTTTAAAATAAAACGTTCCGCTTCCTAAAAAAAAAAAAAGAGAGAGCGTGACCAGGCGCAATAAAGGCCGCGGTGGGCGGTACTTTTTGAAAGCGGCCAATGAAAAGAACACATTTTTATATGACAGCATAACGCACCAATAGGAGAGTGCATAGTGGTTGTCGGTGCGCTTTCCGTGGTTTGAGGGCGCCATACACGCATAATTCACTTGGTACACCGGAACTAAAGAAAGTTCTAGGAGTCGTGAGTTTCTTTCTTTGAGGCGT
The DNA here is from genome assembly GCA_026781145.1 of Hippopotamyrus pictus. Taxonomy (NCBI): domain Eukaryota; kingdom Metazoa; phylum Chordata; class Actinopteri; order Osteoglossiformes; family Mormyridae; genus Hippopotamyrus; species Hippopotamyrus pictus. Next base: position 2,223,461 of record JAODLC010000052.1, on the reverse strand, counting down.
TCGCGTATTAAGCGTATCCGTTTTAGAGGACGGAGCCGATTGCGAAATTTCTCGTTTCTGACCAGCAATGGCGACGGGAGCAAATGCGACTCCTTTGGGCAAGCTTCATCCTAGTATTGGCGCAAAGCGAGGCTTTGAAGCCGGGCCTGGCGCTGGGGTAATGGCACCACCGAGCCCTCCGGTGTCTTTCGCGACCGCTCAAAATGTGCAGCAGCCCCCACAGTTACCCGTTAATTTTCCGCAGGCTCAGCAGTTCACTCTAATCGGCGGAGCGTTCCCGCAGCCCCAGCAATCGCAGCCGAGTGCCGGGATGCAGCCGTCTTCGGGAGGTGGAGGTAAAGCAGACCGTCGAGGATAATGGGGCCGTTTTGGGGGGGCGGTTGCATTAAATGGCTGCCATCTTGATCTTGCTAATTCGTAACTTATTATGCGCATTGGAAATCCGGCGGCCACTTAAAACGGCTTAGCTTAATAGTGAACCGTGCCCGTTAACCGTGTGGCGGTTTAAGACGCAGTGGTTACGTAAAGTTGGTCGTTTTTTTTTCTGCCGCGCTGGGGGGTGGTTAGCTGTTAGCCGTTAGCTCGGTCGGATCGGCGCAGCCACGCGCCCCGTCCTTCACGCGGCCGACCTGCTCCCGTTTAACCTTGCGAGCCAAACGTGTCTCTTTCGCCGGGTTGGCGGTGCTGTAAAAAGACCATCGTGTGGCGGGGTGATGAGATGATGTGCGAAGAGCGGAGTTTGAGTGGGGAAACGAGTGGAGGTGGTGGTTTGGGACTGTGGAGGCTCCGGCGCACTCGTGAATAGGCCGCTATAGTCACCCAGTGCAGACCTGGTACACCACTTAAAGGGAGTTGAACAAAATAATGACTTACCCCAATTATGCCCCAATTTCCATTTTCCCCCCATTTTCACACCCTTTGACTGTAGGCCCGAGCCCTAACGCGGCGAAACAAAACATTTGAAATAGAATCGGATTTATCAGGATGATTTAGGTAGACGTGCTTAAGTCGGTGATGGCGGCCACAAAACGAGGTAGGTGTGTAGACAGGTTGTGGCCTCTGTCCTGACCAGCAGAATGTTTGTTCTGGGATGCACAGAATCAGTGGCCGTGTGGCCTGGGCCTTTTCCTTTACTTAGTGCAGGAAGCCCAGTGTGTCCGCCGGAAATGGCCGGTCAAGTCTGAATCAACACGTTTTCCCATGTATCCGAGTGCAAGTACACAGCAGTAGAGCTGTTCTTTGCGATGTTGCACGTTGTCATGTAGACACGTTTGTGGGAAGTTTGGTCCGGTGTGCTTGGTTTTTGGGTTGTTTCCATGATCTGTGAAATATTCAAGTACAGTAAAATTTAGTGTTGCTGTGCATCTTACCAGAGCTAGCCAATAAAATGTAATCAGCTCATACAAATGATTTACACTTGATTATGAGCAGATTGCATAAAGGAATATAAGAAACATTACTTAAGTGTGACTCTAAAAAAACCACAGCTGGAAGCACTTGGACTGCCTCAATAGTAGAAACTGTTGATTATCAGGTAGGCACATGTCATTTACTGACTTTAATTTAGGCATGTGTGAGAATATATGGCAGCAGGGACTGTGGGTTGTCTTGTCTGTCGCCCATCTGGTGGACTTTGGCACCTCCTCCATCCTATTCCAGATGGATGATCAGAAGATGGATGGACCTGTTAAGGGCTTCTTTGCTTGGCTCATTTAGTTAGCTGTTGCGCTTGTCTAAAGTGATCCTGTTCAGTCGCTTGTTTAATGAGAGTAATTTTAGCATTTCTCAGGAGGGTACAACCCACAAAATATTGATCATCACCTCCCACACCATCTGCTGGCATTGGCCATTTTTTTTTTACGACGCACCTGTTGGCGGCGTAATCCATTGCGCGTGTAAAGGGCTGTTGTGTAAGTTGTGGTTTTTAAATGTTCAGCTCTTTCGAGTTTATGGTACCCTTATGCAGGGAAAATAAAGGGGGAATGGATCCTAAAGACTGAAGCAGGTCTCTCTTCATAGATTTTGGCCAGAAAAAGGCCCGTAAAAGGAGCCGTTGGAGTAGCGAAACCCCTGACCAGAAGACGGTGATCCCAGGCATGCCTACCGTCATCCCCCCTGGTCTCACCCGTGAGCAGGAGAGAGCCTATATAGGTAAATTTGTTTCCATATTTTACCTTTAATGTCTTTCACTGTATTTGAATTATTACACGTTAGATTGTCTCTCCACCATAGGCAAAGACAGCATAATTTGATCATCTGTGTGTGTTGCTCTGTTGATTATTCTGTTTGATTTTCTCTTTGCGCATCGGGGAGCTGTTTAACACCTTGTTTGTTTTTTATTTCTTTGTTTCCTTTTTTTGGGAACCCCCCTCCCTTTCCAGTTGTTTGTATGCAGGGCTTCTGTGTGTTCTTGGCAACCTAATCTGTGTCATCTGCTGGTCTCTGTGCAGCCTGACACATGCCTTTTCCATCTTCTGTATAGCCTTTCCCTTTTTATTAGATAAGGAAATTTTAAGAAATACGTTTGTCGTTTTGGTTTTGGCGTGTAAATGAGTCCATGATGAGAGTGTGCAGAACAACATGGAACGGGGGGAACGTGGAACTGGTTTAAGAATGTAATGTGCATAGTTTTGTCATGTACATAATTCAGTAGTTCTAGTGGTAGCTGATTATGCTAAACTTTGATAGCATAACAATGCATGATGTTAAGATTTTGTACATTTTTGCCTGTGCATTAACCAAGAAAAGGATGTTTTCTGTCAATGCTTGAGTACACTGACCAGCAAGTAACACAGCATAGATGTCATTTTCTCCCAAAATTTTTTTCGTCTTATGGAGCCGTCTAAGTTAAATCTGAAGTTTTTCTTGTTTGCTAGGCAAACCTAACGGCTGAATCAGAAGGCTGTTTTTTTTTTTTTTTTAGTCTGATGTACACTTAAGCATTGAAAAATGTAATAGAAAGTGTGCTTTGTGATTGTTTTGGGGTAACTGCCTTGTGTAAATATTCATACAGGTTCCTGGTTGACTGTGTTAGCAGTAAATGTTTTGTGGAGAGATGTGCCGTGTGTGAATGGGTCTGACCAGAACTCCCAGCTGGAATCGAGTCACTGGCATGTGCTTCCCCAGGGCTCCCCTAGCACGTCACATTATGAGGGTGCCTGCTAGCTCCCCCTGCCCCCGTAGGTTTTAGGCAGATATCTTTTGTTGCCCTTAATGGCCGTTTGAACTAACTTTGCAATGTGTGTTTAGCCTGTCTGTTAATTGACTTGCCATCTCTCCTATGCCAAGGCTGTTTAAGATGTCCTTATGGTGGTCAGAGATATTGATATGTAAGACTGCAGTGCCCATCTTGGTTGTCCATGCCAGAAAGTATAGTGGACAGCGTCCTTTGGCAGTTTTGTCACATCACGATTATTGGTCTCGCCACATCGTCTGGGAGAAGTAGTGCTTATTCTGACGTGGGCAGCCAACTGCCATGGGCTATAGCTACATGGGCTATAGCTACATGGGCTATAGCTACATGGGCTATAGCTACATGGGCTATAGCTACATGGGCTATACATAGGTATTCACTTCTGACAACGTGGATGAAAAGTGAATGTGAGGGTGACTTTCCTCTGTGGAGACAGGGACAGAACCTCCAACCTTATAACAAGTTGCTATTTAGGAAGCCTACTTGGAGAAAATAAGTTGTGGAACGGTACTTCAAACACTTCATCGGTTGACAATCATGCTGCTGGAGTGAATTTACCCTATGACGTAATTGCAGATTCAGTAAAGTGACTGGCTGAAAGCCAAGTTTGGGTAGAATGTTTTAATCAAAATAATGAAGTTTGAAAATTACGACTTTTGATAATTTTTTTCCCCAAAAGTTGTACATCTTGATTTGTTTAGTGCTAGTATTGGTTTTACCTTAATAGTTAGATGCATGAATTTTCTTAAGCTCCTCTTACATGCCAGTCATTTTCTCCTACTGATATGGTGGCCCGTCTCATGCTTCATCTTCAGTGGTTACATTACATCCAGGGCTTATAACCTGGAGTATTAAAGGGTTTAGGGACAGAGAAACAAGTCTGTGGTTCCCCAAGTTGCAATTGTCTAGAGTAAATGTGAATCAAAGTGTGATTGTTGTTCTGTAGTTTTTTTTTTTTTTTTTACCTTGTATACACTGTAATAATGGGGTTATGTCATCCTGAGTGTCAGCTTCCTTATTTTGGATCTTGTCTTAACTTCTTTCTAATTTATTGCTGTACTTGCTTATATTGAGTACTCAGTGTTCTTTTTGGTTTTCTTTTTTTTTGGCTAATCATATCTTTTTCCATTCTTCTTGTTTTCTTTCATAACCTGATTTCTTCCAGTCCAACTGCAGATCGAAGACCTGACTCGTAAACTGCGTACAGGAGACCTGGGAATCCCCGTTAATCCCGAGGAAAGGTTGGGCAAAGCTTTTAACCCGCGAACAGTAACGTTCTCTTTACCGTGTTGTTGACCTTGAAACCCAGTGTTCAGAAGCACCTCTTCCAGAGCCTCTAAAAGCATAAGGCTTTCTGAAAAGCTGAAAGATTTCGGGAATGGCGAGCAGCACTGGATACAGCAGCAGCCTGCCTGTTGTGGAGAGCCGTGTTGTGCACCGATGTTTGTCCCGCACTGTGCAAGTTGCTGCTTTATCGTACCATAACACACCTCTTCTTGCCTGCTTGATTATTCAGTGATGGCTTAAGCCAAATTGGTTTTACCTCAGACAAACCGATTAAATGCTGCCACTTATCAGATTCCTGGCAGTATTGGTGCATACAGGAGGATGTCTTAAGGTGTGTTTAGCATTCTGCTGAGTTTGTTTTTCTTCCTCCCCCCCCCCCCCCCCCCCAAAAAAAATTTTTTTTAATGTCGCTAGATCACGGCTGCCAACTAACCCGCCCGCCACAGGATCGCCATTTATCAAAACCCCGGGAGACTTCTGAACAGTGTGTTAACTTGTCGTGCTGCAGATTTTACGTTGCATCCACTGATATATGCAGAGCATTGAGATAATAACAAGGGCGTCGGCCGGGAAGCTGTAGCCTTCCTCGACCTTGATATAACACAAGGTGTTGGAAAACGCAAATATTGTGGTAAACATGCAGAATCTGCTTTAGCACTAAGTTTAGATGGGTATACATACACTGTCTTCCCTCATAGTAATTTTAAAAGCCCATTTGCCATAGCAGTTATGGAGTCTGAGTTTTGGGACTCATTCTACGTAGCGTTGCTGTCTGGGACTTGCCTCATTCTTGCATGCATGCCTCCTATGAACCTGTCGGGTGCCTGCAGCTGTAGGAGCATGTCTGCTCCCTGATTGGCTGTAATCCTCCCACAAGGCACTGTACAGTGTGTGTAGAAGGTAGCGCGGGGGATCTATTTAGTGAGCACATCCTGCTTTAAAGGCATCCGGGCAGGTGTGGGGGGTGTTGCAGGCAGCCCAGAATTGGGAATATCTAAATTTGGGCTGGAAATGTTGAAACTGAATGTGCAGGGTGTCTGGGCAGAGTTGGCATTTCCAGTAAGCTGACTTGTGTCACCTGGGGCTGTGTATGGTTAGCATAGAAGTGGGATTGTCAGGACCCCATCGAGCCAATAACAAAGGTTTTCCATAGATAATACGGCAGATTCCTAATGCATGTTAATGCACGATTATTAATTTTGAAGATTATGAAAGATCAATGGCCGCATTGTCAAGATAAATTCTTCCTCTTTCCAGCAGTGGAAATAGATTATACTTATTACCGCGAATGACTTTCTAATCATTAATGCATTTCTATACAACACTGAGTGAAAATACATTAGGCTACATCTGCCTGTGTTGTTTTCCCCCATACGCTTCACTGCTGAATGAATTGACTTTCATGGGGTTACAGAATTCATGGAGGTTGTCTGAACTGTGGCTGCTGTCATTGTCATTTATGGGTCTCCATAAAATGTCAGGGGACTCAAATCTCAGCATTGCAGGTGTGCTGCACTGGAGTGGAGAACCGCCTGATTTAATGACCCGGTATCTCTTCTCACCAAAACACGATCGGTTGTTTGCTTGCTAGTTTGCTAAGCAAGTGTCCCTGCTGTAACTTCATGGGAATTTTACAGTCTTCAACCATTTTTTTTTGTCTTCTCTAACGGACTCTGAACAGCTCCCTAACTGGATTTTACAGAGGCGGCAGACATTCCAGGAATGTCAGTGATGCAAAGGCACGCAGAGTCATAAACCTTACAGGTTTCTCATCGCTGAATATATATCTATATATTTTTTTTCTGTGCAAATACGGGGGTTGCTTCTGTATCTTATTTCTGTATGTTTTTCACGCACCAGCCGCAAAAAGCTCATTTTGAGAGGGACGTGCTGGGCGAAACGGCCTTTTCTCTAACCCAATTCCCCCCTCTAACCTCCTTCAGGTACAAAAGCTTTTTACCCGGCCCTGCAGGTGCGAAAGGGCATCAGCAGCCTTGTGAGAAAGGAACCTGGCATAATCATTTTTAATCTAGATTTAAACCCGTGTGAGACTCCTACACCTTTCTCTTAAACAGAACGATAACTGGTGTAGTCTAAATGTTGTCCTGTAGATAAGGCGCACTTATTAAAAGGCTAGCTGTAAGCTGAAGCCTCTTTCCGACTCCTAACTCAATTTGCAGCACTCCTCTCGAGCACACCGATCGAGTCCCACTCCTGCACTTGTTATTGGTGGTAACCATTGCAGATACCATGGAGAAATTCACAGGGCAGTGTTCCAAGCCACAGAGCTGTTGAAAATGAGCCACGGGATTCGCTGTTTTTTTTTTTTCTTTTCTTTTTCAGTGTGGTAACTATATATATATATATATATATGTTTTTTTTTTTCTTTTCTTTTTTTGGTTCCCTCCGGAGGGAGGGAGATGCTCACGGGAGTTTGCTGTGTTCTGTTCCCACCCCTACCCCAGGTCCCCCTCCCCCGAGCCGATCTACAACAGCGAGGGCAAGAGGCTGAACACACGAGAGTACCGCACACGCAAGAAGCTGGAGGAGGAACGGCACACGCTCATCACCGAGATGGTGGGGCTCAACCCCGAGTTCAAACCTCCTTCCGACTACAAGTATGTACCCCCCCGGGCTCCGATGAGTGAGACGCCGCCAGGCACGTTCTCTGTTTTGCCTCTCTTAGTAATGCTTTTGCCGTTTCTGCGATTTTCAGTCAAGCACAGCTGAACTAAAATACTGTTTGATGAGGGAAACCGGGACTGAGTCCCAATTTCAGTCATAAGTCAGTTTTGATCAAATCTGTAGTCAGTGTTTTGCCTTTGCACGCAATGTGGGAACGTGCTCTGCTCTTCCTACGGTAATACAAGGTTGCCGCTGGCACAGAGGTTAATGTCCGTATCTCTGAACCTTCTGTTTTTAGGCCACCAGCCAGCAGGGTCAATGACAAAATAATGATCCCTCAGGATGAGTACCCAGAGATCAATTTCGTCGGCTTGCTCATTGGACCCCGGTAAGACGGCTGCACCGCTGCTTTCTTCTTAAAGGAACTCCGCTGTTTCCGGGTCTCTCTCTCATGGGGAACGTTCCCATGACCCTCGGCAGCTGAAGTCTGTGAGCAGACCGGAAGAGTTCACGTACAGGAACTTGGTTCATTGATTTGCATTCACAGCATTTTAGTGTGTAATAAGCATCCGGTTTTGTAGCCTGCTGAGATTTGGTTGCACTGATCTATTTCACTGTTATGATCAAGACGGTGTAGAGCAGCATACCTGGAATTATTAGTGTTAGAGTGTGTAACGTTGTCTTTGCTTTAAGGTGATGTGTTCTAGCTGTCCAGCAGTGTTTTGCTAGAGGAAGTCTCCGTTAATATGGTTACGGTGCTGTTGTCTGATACTCTGGCTCCCTCTTCGTGCCACAGCGGTAACACCCTGAAAAATATCGAGAAGGAGTGCAACGCGAAGATCATGATTCGTGGGAAGGGCTCCGTCAAGGAGGGCAAAGTGGGCCGTAAAGACGGACAGATCTCAGCCGGAGAAGACGAGCCTCTGCACGCTCTGGTGACCGCCAACACCATGGAGAACGTGAAGAAGGCCGTGGAGCAGGTGAGCCGCTGAACTGCTTTGTTGGCGGTATTGGCCGACGAGCTCACGCGCTTTGGCGGTATTGGCCGACGAGCTCACGCGCTTTGGCGGTATTGGCCGACGAGCTCACGCGCTTTGGCGGTATTGGCCGACGCGCTTTGGCGGTATTGGCCGACGCGCTCACGCGCTCCTGTCCCACCTCTGCAGATCAGGAACATCCTGAAGCAGGGGATCGAGACGCCGGAGGACCAGAACGACCTGCGCAAGATGCAGCTTCGCGAGCTCGCCAGGCTGAACGGCACGCTCCGAGAGGACGACAACCGGTACGCCCCCGCCGCGCTCGGGGAACAGCGTGTTACCTGCAGCTGAAAATACCGCTCGTCATGGGGGGGGGGTGTTAATCTGACGGCTGCCGAGCGACGCTCACTGCGGCTTTTGCGGCCCGCAGGGTCCTGAGGCCCTGGCAGAACTCGGAGCCACGCAGCATCACCAACACCACCGTCTGCATCAAGTGCGGGGGCGCGGGGCACATCTCCTCCGACTGCAAGTTCACCAGGTAGGCCGATGCCAGGCAGCCTGCCCCTCCCTGCTCTGGAGAGTTCTGTTGAGTTTTTCTGTGGTAAAAAGCGTCGCCATAGTTGTCGCTTGCTGCGATGCTCCGAGCTTTGTGCCTGAGATGTCTCATCTGTGCCTGTCACTGGTCACCGTTCTATTCCCCCCCCCGCCCCCGCAGCTCCTTTGCCCCCAGAGCAGGCGAGCCGCAGTCAGCTCAGGATAAGGCACGAATGGATAAAGAGTATCTGTCCCTCATGGCGGAGCTGGGCGAGGCCCCCGTCCCCTCGTCCACTGGGGGATCTTCCCGTAGTAACCCCAGCGGCCCACGGGGGTCAGGACCGAGCAACAACCAGCCCCCTCCGGTGAGTCCCCCCCCCCCCCCCCCCCCCCCCCCCCCC
>JAODLC010000052.1:2194859-2212849 GCA_026781145.1 Hippopotamyrus pictus | reverse complement strand
TGTACGCCCCGCCCCCCCCTCCACCTCCCATGGATCCCTCCAACTTTGTCAACATGATGGGGATGGGGGTGCCAGGCATGCCCCCATTCGGCATGCCCCCGGCGCCCCCTCCGCCGCCCCCCCAAACTTGATTCCACACGCCGCACGAGGCATATTAATCTCCTCCCGTTAGTCTTGTATAGTCTGTACACAGACCGAAGGACTATATAATTTCACAAGTCTTTCATAGGTTTATAGTTTATGGTTTTATGTACATGTCATTGACAGAGTTTAATTTAAAGGGAAACGCCATTTGGAAAAATACTGGGATGATTTTGGGAGCTTAGAGCCTGCAGTTAACGTAGATTCCTCAGTGGCAATATCCAGTTTGATCCAGTTTGGTCTCTGACCCTTCATTATCCACAAAGTGGAAGTGTTTGCCAGTCTGTTTTTCACCTGCTGGCGACCAAGAAGTTTGCTTTTTAATTGTAGCCCAAGTGCTGTTTGGTTACCCCTAAGGAAGGTGTTTTTGTAAAATGCAAGAGATTTTAAAAACTAGCTCACAGCCTGCTTTCTTGCACCAGTGGCACCTCAGTATTTGTGTTAAGCGTCTAGATGGACTGAGTGATTCTGAAGAATCCCTGCTGCACACGGATCTGCTCATTTCTGAGGTGATCCGTAGGCGGTAGGACCTCTTATCTGGCGTCTGATATTGAGGATCTACAGCATCATTGCAAATGAGGGACGTGCAGCTTCATCCACAAGCGATCAAACCGCTTGACATTTACTGTGGTCAGAAGCTTCAGTGAGTGGTTTCATTAAAATGCTCCATCTTACACTGAGCTCTTCAGTTAACGCAGGCACCAAGCCAAACCAGTAATTTTAGAATATGCCAAAACGGTAAATGCTTTGCAGGGAAACGCTCCCCCCTTTTTTATTTTGTGGAAGACTGAGTTGTAAATCGACTTGATGTTAAGTTTCAGAACCCAACCCTCTGTTAAAATGCATATATATATATTATATCTTGTCTGATTGCGATTCTCCTCATATGGCTGTACTGTGAACGATCGCCATTGTTTCGTGCAGGCCGTACGCCCTCATAGTCTCTGTACTCATGCCTTTTACGCTTTTTAATTAGCAGTTTGTTTCCGTCAAGTCATCCAGTTTGGGCGAAGTTTTTAGGCTTTTTTTGTTTTTTGTTTTTTTTTAGATTTGCTGGACGAAAAGATTGCCTTTCTTCTGGCTATAGATTTATGCTTAGAACAGCTGGAGAGGTGAACCGCTGAACAGAGACTCTCCTCCACTTGGTAGAAAGTGGTATATATTTTGTCCTTTATCAAGCTGTATTGTCTCTTCACATGAATCCTGCTGTGATGCTCTTCATGCTGTGCCCTTGATTGTAAAATGTTAATTACAGTTTGCAGTTGAAAGCTTTGTAAGCTGTTTTTGTTGTTGTTTTTTTTTTCCATTGTCTTGTGCACACATTCTTACCTTTTTGTGCTTTACTTTTGTTAGTCTTCACTTGGTTAGAATAATTGATCCCAGGGTTATGATTGTCGGCATTCAGGTTCTACCCTAAAGATTAAGGCACCTGCAGTCACGCCGGCGCTTAAGGTGAGGCGCTGAAGCATTGTGCTTTAAACACTAACTTTTACCTCCCATGTGAAGTCTCTGCTCCCTGAATTTTTTCATTTTTCTTTCCACAATAAAGGCTGTCGAGCACATGTAAACTGTGTTTTGTATAACACGTCTGCTTCTTTCGTGTGGCTGTACCCATTTCCTGGTTGAATTATTTTACAGCCTTTGTTTGGGGTAAGTCGATTACTTAAAGTTTGAAATCATTCGCGGGTGTCATTTCTAGTGATAAGATGGTTAACTTTATCCTAACCAATATTATCCTGACAGCACAACCTCTACATCAGGGGTGGACAGTCTTATCCAGAAAGGGCCGTTTGTGTGGGTTTTTGCCTCAGCTCTCTAATTAGGGCACTTACTGTATTAGCTAAAGAGTCCTCACACCTGGGTTTGAACAGCTAATTTGAAAGTTATCCGAAAAGCCTGCTTTCACACTGGCCATCTGCGGAGAGGATTGGCTGCCCCTGCTGTACGTGTTCTCATGTACATTTGTTCTCATTTCCAGCAGGCCTGCAGCCAGAAATACATTTCATGTGTGGCCTGGCGGCCATACCAATAGGTCAGTCTCGGTAGATTATGCCGGGGGGGGGGGGCGGAATACATTTCGCCGAGCGGGACCTTGAAGCGGATCTCGATGTGCGTTCAGACTAGTCATTTAAACTCTACTGCCTGATCGGTAACAGGTTTAAAATTATTTCAGTACATGGCTAAGTACCTGCCCTCAACCGGACGTTTCCATATGCACGTAAGAACTTAGTTTTAGGTTTTTTGTTCACAAATTTCTGCGGGTTTAACTCCGACTGAAGCATTTTCGTGTTTTGCTGGTAAGTGTGGCGGGCAGGGAAGGCATTTGGAAGATGTCCTTTGGGAGAAAGTCAGAGCTGCTATTAATAGCTCATTGATCATCTTACACGGGACAGTTAAATAGTTATAATGTCGACTGCTGGTAGCCGTCGGACCAGTCCATGCCCTTTTTTTAAAAAAACCTATTTTTACATTGAAGATATTTGCTTGCATTTAATTGGGGATAGTCGACGAAAAGTTAACATCTGGTCTTTTAAGAGGTTCTTTCCAGCTCTTAGTTTATAGCACTGTCAAGTGTGTAAGAGTGCTTTTCAAATGGAAATAGCATCGCTTACTTCCAGCGAACGTGCTCGGGGGTGCTTTGGACGCGTGCGGCCGGCTTTTAAAGGGGCTGCAGAATGACCTTCGCTGAAAGTCAATTGGCTCCAGATATGGGGAAACCCCGCCCTGAATGCGAGAGGATTGACGGCGTCCTTAAAGTCGGAGATGCGGGGGGCCGGCCTGCTTTTCCCCCGCTGCGGAGTGACTGTCGCAGCCACTGTCCGCAATCCTTACAGCCTCAGCCGGCCGCCGAAATGTCACGACCGCTATCGGATCAGGAAAAGAGGAAGCAGATCTCGGTGCGAGGACTGGCCGGTGTGGAGAATGTGACGGAGATCAAGAACAACTTCAACCGGCACCTGCATTTCACGCTGGTCAAGGACCGCAATGTGGCCACCCGGCGGGATTACTACTTCGCCCTGGCGCACACTGTCCGCGACCACTTGGTGGGCAGGTGGATCCGCACGCAGCAGTACTACTATGAGAAAGACCCCAAGGTAAGCGATGGCGCAGAAAACGCCGTCCGGCGATAAGTGATCAACCAAACACCGTGGCCGCTCGTCTGCCAACTACCGTTTATCTTTAATAATCGCTGAGAAGATGCGTGTCACAGATCCATTCGGCACCTGATTGTGCAAAAGTGATTTCTACCGGTTGGCGCTCCTGCAAAAATCCAGTCGCCAATTCTCGTATGTTTATTTGTACAGATGGTGTCATACTTTTATGACTTGGCACTGTATTTCTGTTTTGCTCAGCTTGGCTGAGTTTCTGCCGGAGCTGCGACTGTTTCTTGCAACAGGTTCAATGACGCTGAAATATTATGAAAGTAACTTTTTACGCGTCTTTTAGATGTTAGCACCTTGTTGCTGTTTGGCAGAATGCTTTAGAATTAATCAAACGGTATTATTTTAAAATTCCTTTTCCCTGTAAGTTATCTGAGCAAATTCTTTTCCGAGCTAAATGGGATTCTCAGATGTTGGGTATCTTGCACTTGGGATATAGGCCTACGTGATACGTAATTTTAGTACGGAACTGTTTCCGAAACATCATGAACTAGCCGTTATTTTTGGACAAACGGAATCCCCTGTTTTTAAAGGATGCGAGTTGTCAGCGTTGTGATTAAATACCTCCAAGAATCATTAATCATACGTGTAAGATATTAGTTTTAAATTTAACTCCTTTTCAACCTGAAGTGAGTCTGGAACATTGTCTTTACATTTTTGCAACATCTGTATGAATGAAATTTAATACCATGACATTTCTGTCACACGACTGGGGGGTTCATGACATTTCTGTCACACAGCTGGGGGGTTCATGACAGATCAAGTTGGGATGCTACTCTCGATGTGAAGTTGAAATTTAAAAATACCCCTGACCTTTTAATGTCCCCCTCAGTCCATCTGCTGGATTCTATCGATTAATCCCCAGAGGAACGATTTACTTGGTAACACATCAGTTGACGGAGCAGAAATAATTATTACTGATGTATTACTTAACCACAAACCAACTCTTGGTTTAACACGAGATCAGTATGTAACTATCATTAATGAATCGTGACGCTTGTTTTATCTCAAGCAGTTACTATATTTGTTACTATATCTATTAATTCTGTAAACCTTTGTGAACTACTGAAGGAACAAGCAACGAATAACACAAATGAAATACTGATCTCATGTTTGTTCATCCTTAATGAATCGTGATGCATCAATCAAGCAAAGTACCATTTACTCTCCCATGTTAAGTATATATCTGAATGCTCATCCCATTGAATAACCCAAAAGAATGTAGTCATTCATGCAACTGATTTCAGCATAAATTCTAAGCTGTCCACGATGCATTTTTTTTGTTTGTTGCAATATTTGCTTTAACTACACACAGCTTATTGCATTTGCTCTGGTACCATTCAAAAAGAAGATTTTCAATAGTTGTTTTTTTATTTATATATTTTTTATATTTAATATAAACATATTTTACTGGCTACCCCCAGAAAGCTATTTTGGCTGCTTCTGCTATAAAGGAGGTAAATCTCTAGCATTTCCTTGCCATGATTTCTGTTTTTCTCCGCGTATTTTATGTCGTCATCTCATCATTTTTTCAACTGCTTGGATCGAAGTGAACAGCCATCTGCAAATAAATGGTACCATCTCGCTCCGTTGCTATAGCTGCAGCTCTGAAGGTGTTCAGAGCTGGGAAGCAGAACTCAATCTTTGTTTGTTTTACATAATGTTTTGCATTTACATAAATATTGCACGTTGCATAAGTAAAAATCCACATTTTCTCATGCTATATGCAGTATGGAAGTAGTGCATTAAGACATCGTCATATATAACAGCAAAGTAACATTGAGACCTAAAATGAATCCTGTTATATGATGCAGTGTCTTTATGCCTGAATTGGTTTGTGGATCCTGTGCTGTGAATCAGTTCCCCAGAAATGCTGAGTGTGCCAAAGACAGGACCTCGTGGATGGATGGAGCCTGCATTTTCGGCCGGACGCTTTAGCTAGTATCTTGTTTCCTCTTCTCTGCCTGTGACCCAGGGCGCACACATAGCGCTGACAGCGTCGACAGACGCTCGGATAGTGAGGTGGTCGTATCCTGCCAGTTTTCTTCAGCTGCCCCTTTGTTTTCTGTATTTGAGCTCCGACATGTTGTGGGAGGCCCAGACACTGACACTAAACTGCCTGCATTTAATGGGGACCCCCCCCCCACTACACCAGCCTGTGACGCTTTGGCTCTCTGAGGGATTCCCCGTATCCTGCGTCCCTTTCGTACTCTATGGTGGGTCGGGGTCTCTTGGTCCCCCTGCACATTTTTGCCACCTCATATTAATGTTTGTCAATTGACCAAAAAAGTTCTTTTCTTCCGCCCCCAAAATCGTAATTTTTTTATGTTATTTTTTTACATCTATGGAATTTCAGGGATGATATTGGGATACCAGTTTAAGTACCCGTAAATGAATTACTGTTCTATCAGGGCTATACATTGTACAGTAGCTACTCTGTATCTACTTGCTATCTTTCCCCAGTACATTTCTCCTTCTTGTAATTTAAAAAATGCAGTAAGATGGTTCTGTCCTCTGTATAAACTTCATTGCCCTAACTGCACTAGATTACATATAGACATTTGACCACGTAGACATAAGTATCGAAATATACAAGACTGGTGATAACATCTCATTCACATTTTGAAAGGCAGGCTTTGACTCCCATCTGGGGAAGAAAAGTTTTGCCATCTAAGGGAAGTTGACCCCAGTGCGTCCTGGGAAACGTGGGCTGAAGCTGTGCTCCCTGCTTCAGTTATCATGTGGTCAATTCCAGCACCTTTTTCTAGACAAGGGGGCCGACCTCGCGGTTCGTACAGGCTGCCTAACCTTTGCACGCGACCC
Organism: Hippopotamyrus pictus; assembly: GCA_026781145.1. Lineage (NCBI taxonomy): Eukaryota > Metazoa > Chordata > Actinopteri > Osteoglossiformes > Mormyridae > Hippopotamyrus > Hippopotamyrus pictus. Next base: position 2,206,724 of record JAODLC010000052.1, on the reverse strand, counting down.
CACGCTTCTGTTTTTAGCCGAGCCCAAATGGCGCAGTCACACAATCCCCCGTGACCCCCCATGTCCTCGCCCCTCCGTTTCTGTCCAGCTTCGTCTGAATGCCTACGGACAAAACCCGAAATGTCAACGGTCACAGATTAGATTCAGTGTCCCCGACCTTTGCAAAGAAATGAGGTGTAAGCTAACCCTAACCTTGTCTCTGGGAATTCCTCAAAGGGGGACTTAGTACTGTAATTCTGCTTTTGTTTATCTGCTCGCAACATGAGCTGGCGATGAGTTAGATCAGGTTATACTGTTGCGGTTACCCCATTGGCCGAAATGGTAAAATCTCTCTAATGCCAGAGGTGGAAACCCATCTAGATCTGCTGAAGTTCTGTTGATCTCTCTCTCTCCTCATTGCTTTATGTCAAATGCTTGCTTTCTGCTTTACTGTCAAAAACAAACTTCCTTCCAATGAACAGGAGTAATAAGTGAAGAACAGGACATAACTATAATGTAATGTCAGACTGTGGTGGCTCCGGCGTGTGACGTCGGAAGGTGACGTGAACCAAAGCGTGATGGTCCGACCTGGGCTGTTGGCCAGAGCCCTGAGCTGTAGGGGGCTATAGGTTGGGCTCCAATAATGACTTTAGCTCAAGGGCCCCCCACCCTCTAAATTCGGCCTTGTGGAAGTTTTACTTGCATGAAAATGTTTTGCAGGTAGAAGGAAAAATGACCGGTTCAGAGAAGCAATCAGGTTGTAGAGGAGGTGCATCCAAGATGTCTGATTGGTTGGTCCCAACTCCTCTACAATCTGATTAGTTATCTCTCTGAACCAATCATTTTTCCTTCCGCCTTCAGAACATCCCATGAGCTAAATCTGGCCTTGGCATGAACCCTTGTTTAAGAGGGAAAAAAAACACTCTAAGGCAGTGTGGCCATGCAGAAATGTTAGTCAGGACTGGGAAAACCGCAATGTGCCTCAGGCCCCCACAAAGCACTGCAAAAAGCAAAGCACTGTAATTATTACAAGCAGTACCCTGCACTGCCTGGGCCCACACTGTATGGGGGCTCGATGGAATTCCAGGTCTCCGAGCATTTTTCCGGTTCCGTTTTCCTCTCCAGCCCAGAATTCCGAGGTGAGAGGTGTAGGCTAATTCTGCTCCGATCCCAAAAATGTACCAGCTGCAAACTGCATAGGTGTGAACATTTTAGTCATCTTGAGACTCTCTCAGATTTCTGGGATGGCCTTTCCTGTCATTTTGGAGGGTGGAGTAAACTGGGTGATGTGGGGAACCGCAGGCGGTGGGGAACGCTGAGGTTCTAAAGGTCTGCACTCGCGTTTGCAGCGCGTGTACTATCTCTCGCTGGAGTTCTACATGGGCCGCACCCTGCAGAACACCATGGTCAACCTGGCTTTGGAGAATGCCTGTGACGAGGCCACCTATCAGGTAAGGCCTTTCCAGCCAATCAGTCTGCAATCCCTGTTGTCATGGATACAACCAGAGGTGGACATTTCAGGTCCAGAAAGTAAAAATCCAGACCAGGATTTTGTTTCAACCAACCAGCTGAGCATAAAGAGTCATGGTCACATAGTACTCAACTGGATGGTTGAAACAAAATCCTGGTTTGAATTTTTACTTTCTGGACCTGAAATGTCCACCTCTGTGCTCATTTGTGGTACTAATGTTATAATGTGAGGAAGTGTCGCGTCACGGCAGCTGAAATGTACTTATTTTGTGTGCTTTGGCACTATTATGACAAATTGTGCATTTTAACCAAATATATACTTGTGTACTTGTGTGCCAGTTGTCAATCCCTAAAGTTGTTGTTGCAGTTTTTATTATTATTGTCATTGAGATTTCCCCTCTGGGTTCCGATGAGAACTGGGCCTATTACTTCACTCAGTTCATTCAAATTTTGAAGCATTTGCTGCCCTGAGTTTAAGTTGCAGATCTTGCTGAACGGCTAATCTCTGCCAGTCCTGTACAGATTCCTTCCTGGCCGTGATCGTAGCGCTAATTTAGTCCAGGATGCTGCGTGACGAATTACTCAACAGAGTTATGAAGGCTGGACTGTGGTTCTGTGACACTTTTCCCAAGAGAATATAACACATGGTCTCCTCTAGCTTGGTTTGGACATGGAAGAGCTGGAGGACATGGAGGAGGACGCTGGTTTGGGAAACGGTGGCCTTGGGCGTCTCGCTGGTGAGTCTCCTCCATGGAGAAACCCTTTATCGATGGACTGATGGTGGTCTGGGTGGAGTGGCGGCCCGTGGTTGATGACCCTTCTCCTCTCTCCATCAGCCTGCTTTCTCGACTCTATGGCCACCCTGGGTCTTGCTGCCTATGGCTATGGAATCCGCTACGAGTTTGGCATCTTCAACCAGAAGATCGTCAGTGGCTGGCAGGTAACTGGGACATCGTTAATGCAGAGTTCTGTGAGATGATTGATCGGAAGATCTAAACCCCGGCCAATCCATGGGCTTCCAGAAGCCCCTAGGTTTCTCTGTGCCATATTTCAAGGCTACACAAGGACTTTGGTACTTCATCAAGCAACAGATTCCTAGGTTAAGTCTATCCTGATCTTTGGCAGGTATAATTCAGTGTAGTTTTACAAATTTTGCCCAAATGCTGCTTACTGTGTAGATCTGGATTCCCCAATTCCAGGTCTGAAGTGCTAGAATCCAGCAGTTTGCAGATTTTCCTGCTCAAACGCACCGTAATCGGGCAATTACCAGGTTTAGTAGGTGTGTTTGTGGGGGGCAAATCTGCAAACTGTGGGGAACCCATATGTAATCTTTGATGTCATTGCCCGATGATTGACAGGTAGAGGAGGCTGATGATTGGTTGCGCTATGGTAACCCGTGGGAGAAGGCCCGCCCTGAGTACATGCGTCCCGTTCACTTCTACGGCAGGACGGAGCACCACCCTGATGGCGTGAAGTGGGTGGATACGCAGGTAAGGTGGAGGAAAGGAGGGCTATAGCGGTATTCATTTATCTGTCCGTAAGTTAAGTGCACGGCATTCTGGGAAATATGAAGTCAGCCTAAATTTACTTAGGTTATATTAATAATTGTGTATCTGTAGCGGTTACCACCGGCAGCTCGTGTCTCTGTCTTTGGAGGCTTGAATCGCAGCCCTGCTCTGCATGCAGATTTTGTGCACACTGTTGTGCATCCCTAAATCACTAATAGTGTGCGATTGTGCATGTGTGTATTCCGCGAATACACAGCCTGTCTAGGGCGTTGCCTTGCTTTGTGCTCCGTGATGTCCGCAGCAGCTCAGTCCCAGTCTGGATCAGAAGATGGATAGATTATATAAGCAGGCGCTCTAGCTGTCAATTAGTTTAAATCTCTTTGGGCTGAGCGTGTGCGTAACTCCGTCGTCAAAAAGGCAAGCTAACGCTTCTGTATATTTATGCATCCTATTGGGAAAGGCTGAGGTTGTACCGTGGTACAGGACGACGACTTCACTTGAAATATCGCATGCTATTTTAATGATTTATGTGGCTGCTTTAGAGCAGCAATGAGCAGCAAGTATTGGCCTTAAAGGTTTGCCGAGCAGACTCTGGATCAACCTCCCTGGCTTTGTGTCCGAAGGGTTTTTCATTCAGTTGTATCCGAATTTATCAAACTTTGAGGTGAACGGACACGACCAGATTGCCAAGTATGGTCAGATCTGCAAATTCAATGCAAAGCCAAATTCTGTTGTTAAATGGGTTCTTCTTATATAGTGTAATCTGTCATTGTGTTCATTCAGCAGTGGACAACTTTTTGATGCTAAAAATATGGTACAAATATGTTTGCTGAACTTATCAGTACTAAATCAAAGTGAGGAGACTTGACAGCGTCAGAGATGCATTTTCTGATCACTTGAACTTGACAGGTGGTCTTGGCCTTGCCCTATGACACGCCGGTTCCAGGTTACAGGAACAACGTCGTCAACACCATGAGGTTGTGGTCTGCAAAGGCCCCCTGTGAATTCAACCTGAAGGACTGTGAGTTGCACACCGTGGAGTGTGTGGATGGATGGAATTCAGTGATGGGTCTTGGCAGGTCATGACTGAATGGCAGGCCCTGAATGAGTGAAGATAACTAGAAGAAATGTTTACAATTTGTTATAAATGGACCTTACAGCTCATGAATGTTCCGTTTTACAGTCAATGTTGGTGGCTACATTCAGGCAGTGCTGGACAGAAACTTGGCGGAGAACATCTCCCGTGTGCTGTACCCCAATGACAATGTGAGCGTCTACCTGACTTGGTCGCCTGTGCTATGATCATCTTGCTCGGTCTACATTTCTTGAGTATTATTGCACATGTGCCGGGTGAACATTCTAACCGGCCTCTGCAAACATCTGACCCGAACTCTGGGTACGCATCTGATTGGCCCTCTGCATGGGGTTAAAGGTCAGGTTTTGGGCTGACGTGTGTGTCTGGCTCAGTTCTTTGAAGGCAAGGAACTACGCCTCAAGCAGGAGTACTTTGTGGTGGCGGCTACGCTCCAAGACATCATCCGCCGCTACAAGACCTCCAAGTTTGGCTCGAAGGAGGAAGTGCGCACAGACCTCAGCGGCCTCCCTGACAAAGTGAGAACTGTAGAGAACTGACTCAGTCATGCACTTCGACTTTGGTCTTGACCACAATTTGTTGGGTGGCCAGTTGTCCTCTGGAGGTCTCTCTCCCTGCGTTTATATTATTCTGACTTAATGATGTAGCAGCAGTAGTAGTAATAATAATAATAATAATAATAATAATAATAATAAAATCTATATAGCTCCTCTCACAATCCCAAGGTCGCTTTACAGGAGGGGGGAAAAAAATCAATAATCAGTAAATGTATCGGTATTGTTTCACAACACACCCATGGAAAGTGCCTTGGGGCGACATTGTTGTGAAAGGCGCTATATAAAAATGAATCCTATTTAATCGAAGTTCTATATCGCATCCTTCTTGGTCCTTTAACGCAGGTCGCCATCCAGCTGAATGACACCCACCCCTCGCTGGCTATCCCTGAGCTGATGCGGATCTTGGTTGACGACGAGAAGCAGTCCTGGGATCAGGTGAGTGCTGGAGATATTGACCACAACTCCAGGTCATTCAGTGTTTCCAAAGATGGAAAGTTAAGGTTCCACAAAGTAAAAATCCAGAACAAGATTTTGTTTCAACCAACCACTTGAGTATAAAGAGTCACATTCACAGAGTACTCAGCTGGTTGGTTGAAACAAAACCTTGTTCTGGATTTTTACTTTCTGAACCCAAACTTTCCACCTCTGGATTTGTCTGAGTGTATCAGTGGCACTGCGGTCATCCTCATTGTGTCCTTATGTCTAAACATCCTGCCAAAGACACACCGGAACATTCCGTCTGAACCACAGTGAAATATAGAGCCGCAGAGTTAATGAAGAATCGTGTGCGTGATTGTTTGACGTCGTTAAACTGCCGCACCCTGACGGCACCATTTGAACGGTACTTGGTGTTCAGCCCATCTGTACTGGGAAATCGCAATTGAACTTCAAACATCCGGTTCATTGACTGATCTCAGGCCTGGGACATCTGCGTGCGGACCTGCGCCTACACCAACCACACCGTCCTGCCTGAGGCCCTGGAGCGCTGGCCCATCGACCTGCTCCAGCGCCTGCTCCCCCGTCACCTGGAGATCATCTATGAGATCAACCGCCGCCATCTAGAGGTGAGACGCGAAAGTGCACGTCACTGCTGCCTCCCAGCCGGACTGTCTGCCGGTCCCCAAGGGCTGGGTTCGAGAGACGCTGCACTAATCAACTGGCAGCACATGAAGTCAGAAATCAAGTTACTTTAGAGTCAAGTAAAATGGACAGGAGCGTGATCAGAGTCCCCGAGACCCTGCAGTATTTCTGTCCCCTGTATAGGACATTATTTTTGTTCATACCTCTGATACTATATATGCCCCCATTCTGTTAACTCCTGTTAGGGTTTTAAGACCTCATTTAACTTAATTTGCATTTCATTGAATTTCTGTTATTTTAAAAAAAAAAAAAAAAAGAAAAAAAAAAAAAAGTGAAGGCTGAGATTTACCAGACTAAAGTTTTCTCTCTTTCTTCTCTCTCTCCTCTCTCTCTCTCTCTCTCTGCGTGTCCATCTCCACCCTTTATCCCATCCCCCCATCCCCCACCAAAGCGCGTCTCCTCTTTGTACCCCGGAGACATGGACCGCATGCGCCGCATGTCGCTGATCGAGGAAGGCGACCAGAAGCGGGTCAACATGGCCCACCTCTGCATTGTCGGGTCTCACGCCGTCAACGGAGTGGCTCGCATCCACTCTGACATCCTCAAGGCCACCGTGTGAGTCCCGTTCCACGTCTTCGTCTTTATCTCCCCAGGGCTTCCGCGTCTGACCCCTTAGAAATCTCTCAAGGTTCTCAATTTGCTATGCAGCTGGTGTCTAAACGGACTTGGGGTCTTGCGGACAATCGTGATGCGTGGATAAGTGAGATTCTTTTGCCCTTGTTGGTTTAATGTCATTATATTTTGAAGTTTCAACTGATTAACCGTACAGTACTTTCATTGGCAGGTTTTAACATGTGAGATTTGGCAGGTTAGATTAAGCGGTCATGCAGTGTTTTATGTTGTTTGTTGTAGTAGAAATAAAGGTATTGATGGTCATTCTTGTACAGGTTCAAGGATTTCTATGAGATGGACCCTCATAAGTTCCAGAACAAGACCAATGGCATCACGCCCCGTCGCTGGCTGGTCATGTGTAACCCTGGCCTTGCCGAGATCATCGCGGAGGTGAATGGAAACTGCCGCTTGACACGTTCCTGCACTTGTGTCCCTGTTCCCCTACCCCAAATGGGAATGAACCAGCAATTTATTTAGTTTCAGTTTCTGACCCAAAAGCATTCGCCGCAATTCATTTCATAAGCACTAGATGGCGTAGTACTTAAGGGTTTGTTACGCGATTAGTTCGAATCCCATGGTCTGCAGACTGATGTCTCCACTGGGCCCTTAGTCCCTGGGGCAGTTGTGGACTGTCTGGCCCCTGCTTCCCCCGCCTTGGACAAAAGTGTGCGCTCAATAAATTTAAATGTATACAATATACATAAGTCTGCCGCATTGAAATGAAATGATCAGCTGAACAATTATTGCAAAGTATTCGTTTATTTTTTTTTATTGTTCTTTGTAATTGCCAGACTGTTTAATAGTGTGTTTTGTTTGGTCACTACTCCTCTTCATTTTCTCGTGTGGTGTTTGTTTTTTTTTTTTTGTTTTTCAGAGAATTGGAGAGGAGTTTATTCACGATCTGGACCAGCTAAAGAAGCTGCTGGACTTTGTTAATGATGAGGCCTTCATCCGAGACGTTGCCAAGGTCAAACAGGTAAACAGTCATCATAGCGACCCCACCCCCCTCAAAAAAAAAGGGAAAGTCGCTGTTTGTGAATAAAATGTCTACCCAGCAGGCCTTAATTCCTTCCTGCATCGCTAATGTTGCTGGATCTCCATCTTATACTTCACAGGAGAACAAGCTGAAGTTTGCGGTGCACCTGGAGGAACACTACAAGATCAAGATAAACCCCAACTCCATGTTTGACCTTCAAGTGAAGAGAATCCATGAGTACAAGAGGCAGCTGCTCAACTGTCTGCATATCATCACCTTCTACAACCGTGAGTGGCCTCCTTCGCTTCGAGCGTCGCTGCTCGCAGGGTGAAGAGCGTCTGGCTCATTACTGCTGCTCTTTCTCAGGCATCAAGAAGGACCCAAACAAGCACTGGGTCCCCAGGACGATAATGATTGGAGGGAAGGTAACCTCCCTCTGATTTATGTTTGGTTTATGAGTTATGATCGGAGATAAGGGCTCCTTATCAGTCACGTTGTACAAACCGTTACTCTCCAGAAACATGAGTGAATGTAACTCGTTCCAGTGCCCAAGGTCCCTTAACGGCTTCTCCCGCCTCTCATCCAGGCTGCCCCTGGATACCACACGGCTAAGATGATCATACGGCTTATTACCGCCATCGGGGAGATCGTGAACAACGACGCAGTAGTGGGCGATCGCCTGAAAGTCATCTTCCTTGAGAACTACAGGGTGACGCTCGCTGAAAAAGGTAGCGACCTCCTATCTCGTGCCGTTATACCTTCCCGTCTTCATTCGACGCGAGTGTTTGCTGGGCCGAGATGCGTGATGCGTCTGGGCTCTCCCCATCCTCAGCGATCCCGGCGGCAGACCTGTCCGAGCAGATCTCTACGGCCGGCACCGAAGCCTCGGGGACGGGAAACATGAAGTTCATGCTGAACGGGGCCCTCACCATCGGCACCATGGATGGAGCCAATGTGGAGATGGCGGAGGAGGCTGGAGAGGAGAACCTCTTCATCTTCGGCATGCGAGTGGACGATGTGGAGGCTTTGGACAGGAAGGGGTATGCGGAGAAGAACGGAAAGGGATGCCGACGTTGGGCTTAAAGGGGAGTAGTAGCGGGTGGATGCCGGAATGTCCCCCGGCACAGCTTGGGTAGCAAGGTGACTTTAATGAAGCACAATCAGGACAGTTATGCGTATTGACTTTAGTGATGTAATCAGTCTGAGTTTGGTACCACTAGTCAAATCTATAATGCATCTGCATTTACTTCTTTAGCATACGGCTGTCAAGGAGTCAACTAGGTATAAGTGCAGCTAGACTGAGCTTCCAGTGAACACCCAGGTACAGGAGTAGGCGGGACTGGAGCAGGAGATACACAACATCTGCCAAACAAAACAAGACGCTAATGAGGCAACTGATCACATCAGCCGATGTAGTGCAGCTGAATATCACCATTAGGTTGTACAACGTAATTTTACAAGAACCTGATCGTAGTTTTACACCATTCACAGATACAAGACACTTACGCAATGTCTGGAAAAGAAGAACAATGGTCAGCATTGTAACTGTAGGATGTCATGGCAAAATTTTTCGCCGTTCTGTAAGCCACCTCTGTCTCGCAGATATGACGCCGGCGAATACTACCACCGCATCCCCGAGCTGAAGCAGGCCATCGACCAGATCGCTGGGGGCTTCTTCAGTCCCAGCCAGCCCGACCTCTTTAAGGACATCGTCGACCTGCTGATGCACCACGACAGGTGAGGGGTGGCTGGCTGTGGTCACGCAGCCGGGCCGCACTCCGAGGCTCCATGCGCCTTCTGGGCCGTGAATGCGCCCAGACGGCGTCTCACCCTGTGACGACGTTCGCAGGTTCAAGGTGTTTGCGGATTATGAAGACTACATGAAGTGTCAGGATAAAGTCAGCGCTCTGTACAAGGTTAGTGTGCGTCGGGGGGGGGGGCAGCGAGGGACTTCAGCAGGGAGCCGTTCTATGTTAATGCCATGATTCCAAACCTTTTCCGGAAACTAAAATGCGGCCTTCGTCAGGTATAGAGGCATGTTTGCACTGTACTGGGAATCGTATGTGTGAGAGGCGGAATCCCATGTTTCTCAGCTGGAAGGGGAATCGACATGGATGAGATCTGCGGACTCCCACTCGTGACATAAAGAGAAATCGTGTTTATATATCGGGGCCACATCTGACTAATTCGTTCCCACCATGTATTAAATGGTGGCCCTGCTTTAGTAGCCCGCCTGCTTTAGTAGCCCGCCTGCTTTAGTAGCCCACCTGCTCCTCGGCTTTTCCATGTGGACCACCAGACACCTGTACCTGCTGGTGGACGGAGACGGTTATACTGAGTGTTAAGGTCGCAACACAGTGGCCACCAGTCTCGTATTTTATGGGATTGTCCCATCCATCCATCCATCCATCCATTGTCCAAGCCGCTTATCCTACTGGGTCGTGGGGGGTCCGGAGCCTATCCCGGAAGCAACGGGCACGAGGCAGGGAACAACCCTGGACAGGGGGCCAGCCCATCGCAGTGGGATTGTCCCATATTGGACAAATGCTGCGTCCTGTTTTGAACCAATATGGGATGCGATTTGTCCCATGTTCGCGATCATTAGCACCCCCGGGAAGTCCTGTATTTCTTCACAAGTGGCAACCCTTGCTTGGATTGACCTACAGACAGATTCATATAAACCCTGATTATATAGAACTGATGTTAGTGGGAGGCACACACACATACATACAGAGTTGGGCAATTCAGGTCCACACAGTAAAAGTCCAGACCAGGATTTTGTCTCAACTACCCTATTGAGTACACTGTGACCGTGACGCTTTATACTCAACTGGTTGGTTGAAACAAAATCCTGGTCTGGACCTAAAGTGTGTGTGTATGTGTTATGTGATCATGAGTGGCTCCATAGATGACACTGCGACTTCCTGATACTAGGTCATGATCTTTAACCACTAGCGTGGTCGCACCCAAGCTGTTTCTCCTGTGAAAATACTGGATGCTGTCCTGGCAGCATGACGGACTTCAGCTTGGCTTTGTGTTCCGGTTCATATCGTTCCTGACAGAACCCCAAGGAGTGGACCAGGAAGGTGATCCATAACATTGCTGGCTGTGGCAAGTTTTCCAGCGACCGCACCATCGCCCAGTACGCCCGTGAGATCTGGGGAATCGAGCCGAGCCTAGAGAAGATCCCGGGGCCAGATGAGAAACGTTAAATAGCCCTACCTTGGTCCTGGTACCGGAAGAAGTGAGAAGTTACTGTATTTGGGTACGGTACTGTGGTGTACATGGAATTTGCTCTTGGAAAACCAGATTAAACATGTATTTGAAGATGTTATGTTCCCTGTTGAGATGGTTAACTTTACAATATCATGATGCAACCTGGTCACCACATTAAGGAAATCGATATTCAACCGCTCACCCTCCTTCCGCTCAAGGCTGAATCTGGACATAATGACCCACCATTGGTTAGCCTGCTGGCCCGAAGCGTCCCCTCTTCATCTCAGAATCGACTCCCAGTTTATCATCAAAACTGCCGTTCGGTTAGAAAACTTCACTTCCGAAGTCAACTGTTCGGCGTCACTTTTTGAACCTCTTTACTGAAACCCGTCTTGAGGTCACCTGCAAATTAGCCAAATACACTAGTATCTCCGTGCCAAGTGTCAGTGAAGTGGATGTAAGTAAAGGCACACGAATCAATCTCTCCTGTGTTTGGGGAAACCTCTCGTTAGTTACACCCAAGTAGATGTCGGTGTGCACCACTGTGTTTGCCCTGTGATACAATAGGATTGAGAATTAAGTGCTGCTGGGAAGTGACATGTTTCATACCCCCCCTCCCCCCCCCAGGATAATCGTTTTGTGGCTTAAAGGTTGATAAAACTGCTGAGAGTTCAAAATAAAGCTTTTGTGCAAGTCTAAGGAACCAGAGGTCTGGAGAATGGGGACACGTGTGTCGGGTAATGTGTGACTACAGCTTCAGACGTCACTGTTGTGATGAGGTGTTAAATGGGTTCCGGGTTCACCCTGCCGTAGTCCGGTCAGAGAAAGTAAAATAAAGATGCAGCCAAGGACACAGCCCCCCCCCTGGTCATTTTGTATGAAATGTTTGATGCATTGCCATGGGTCGTGTCTCGTGAAACGCCATTGGCTGGCTCAACTATAAATGTGTAAGTTGGAAATGTGTCATTCAGATGTTTTTGGAATAGGTGGGTCCCCCCCCCACACGCACACACACGTATTCATATCTTTGTGGGGACTCTCCATTCATTTCTTTTTGAAAAACCCTAATCCCAACAATGACAACCTTAACCCCTACTCAGCCCTAACCTTAACCATAAGAAACAAAGCAAAATACAACACCTTATATGTATGTATGTTTTGGTCCCCGCAATGTGATCACGCACGCACGCACACACACACCCGCCCCTGTGTTTGCAGGAGAGGCCAGTTGATACAGCATAAGAACATAAGAAATTTACAAACGAGAGGAGGCCATTCGGCCCATCAAGCTCGTTTGGGGAAAACTTAACTAAT
>JAODLC010000052.1:2182307-2194620 GCA_026781145.1 Hippopotamyrus pictus | reverse complement strand
AGAAGGAAAGTGGGGTTATTTTGGGATTTGGAGATTGTAATTATTACTGGCTCTGCCAATAAGGTGAGGTGGGGGGTTCACATAAGCAGTCTAGGAAAAGCCTTGGAAAAACGCATTCCTTGCCCCCTATCCCAGCACTCATGGTATCTCCAGAGTAAATCGTTACAGTAGTTTAACGTTCTGCAACAAACGCGTATGACTGGTGGGAATGAATGACACCGTTAAGAAGACTCTGATGTTTGGGATCAGCACCTTGCCGATTTATGGTAAACCATTGCACAAGAGATGGTTGTAATAAGTTACCAGCTCCTGGTTCGAATTAGCCCACTAGGGAAGCAGTTTCTGTCACCAAGTGATAAACTGGACCTGTTGTGTGTCAGAACTGTCCTCTCTGGACTTTGCACCTGATAAAGGTGGAAAAAAAGCAAAAATGATAAAACTATCTTCTGAACCACTTGAAATGGCAACTACATATTTTGTTTTCCTTAATTATACAGCGACGAAGAGCAGGCCATCATTTAGGTTGGTACTTTCAAATACGAAGAATATGGGTCCAGCTGTAGACAGATTTTGCAGAGCAGCGGATTAGCTGTTATCTATTAAAGACATTTATTTACTAGTTAACATGAAGAACAAACAAATCCCATTCCATGCTGGAGAAACAGGACACGACCTTGAATAGTCGGTAATACCAACATTAACAAAGAGTGTGTCCAGTGCACAGAGATTATCACCCTGGCGATTTCTGACCTGTGTCCTACATACATCAAGCAAAATATTTCTGTACAAGGACACAGACGAGTCGTGCTACACTGTCAGTAAAATTTTACGGCAAATCTTTATCATTCCAGTATAGACCTAAAATCAGCTACAGCAGAAGCTTTGGGGCAGTTTGCAAGCCCAACAGACTATTTACAAGGTAATAAAACTGTTACATGTAAAAGGTGTGGATGTGTGTGCAGACTCGTCTCTAATTGAATATCTCACGCCAGCCAGCTGGCCAAGGTTGGCAAATCTCTATTAATGTACCCCAATGGTACGAAAATGTTCCTCAGAGTCCGTTTCTGTACTGTAACAAGTGGTACTTTGTTCTGACAGTATACGGACGCTGTGTCTGTGCACCGATAGGTTGACGGTCCCTTCCGATGTGCCATTTACATGCAGGAATCTGTTTACACCAGATCTGTCAATAAGTCTCTCTTCAGTCCATCAGAAGTTAAATAATCCTCAGACTCAGTGTAATTACTGACCCTTATCAAAGGAGCACCACCTTACAAAACTGTGGACCAGACAAATCAGACGGCCAAAGGACCTCAGTGGGTATTGTGGGTGAGGAGCAGGTCAGCTGGTGTGTTGATGGTTTTTGGGGCTGTATGGGGTACACCGAGGGCTGCCACTTACAATCTGAAGAAATAAAATAAAAAAAATACAATGTTCCAAGTGCATGGTGGGGGGAGTGTTTTTTAGGGTTTGTTGTCCAAGGAGGGGGCTGTTTACAGTATGAGCTTCCTCCTATGGCACTGCCCCCCACCTCCAGATCACAGGAAAAAAAAAAACGCCCTGTGCAAATTCACAGTAAAACTATAACCTTGGTCGAACTTTTCCACAGTTCGACCATGAACATTTACATTGAATCGGCACTTTTCACGGTTCCACTGTGAAATCTACAGTCAAACTGTTAACTGTCTGACTTTACCAGTTTACAGTTAAGCTGTGGACAGTTCAATGATCTACCATGAACCTACTGTACAGCCAAACTTAACCGCACAGTGTCACGATTTGTGGTTCTACTGTAGTCAGATTCCGTAATAGCTTAATAGTCCCTGTTGTTTGTTTTTCTCCAATGCAGGATAGAGCCTCTGCTTTCTTCCTCCTGATCAGTCTCTGACACCACAAAGCCAGAGTTTCGCCCCATTTTCACTGGCAGTATCCTGTGGGGCTTTGCTTTGCTCTTCTCACTGCATCTACAAAACAGGCATTCAAACACGCAAATAAAAGTAACAATTCACAACACAAGCTTTAAGCAAATTTTAACAAATTCTGCTACTTTACGCCAAAAAATACAAGGTTGCCGAATAAGCTAAAAACAGAGAGAGGTATTCTTTTAAAATACCTCATGCTTCAAATCACAAACCCATGTTGCATAAACATTTTGATATTATTGTCTGTTCAAAATGTAATGGGTTTCATTTATGAAACGTCTAAATCACTGACGCATTGTACAGAACCCTTTCGGTGTCAGGCTCTCGAATTGGTAAGTCATGAATTCTCGTATTTCATTTTTTTTCACTTAAATTGTGCTGTTGAAATGATAGTCATATCTTGTGCTTTATATTATTTACACACTACATGTGCCAAGAACCATGTGTAAGACCCATTAATATCTACAAACATTGTTCTTACTAAAACATTGATAAGCACTGGGTTTCCAGTATTTTACATACCAATTCTGCAGGCATTTCATGAATGAGACTAAGCAACTAGAGAAGGTTGAACCAAGATATCTGATTGGTTGGCCCCACCTCCTCTACAACCTGATTGGTTATCTCATTGAACCAATAATTTTTCTTTCTGCCCTCAGAACATTTTTGTGTAAGTGAAACTCCTATCAGCGGCGCTTGGGGCCAGCATCTCATGTTTGCTGGGAATGTATTTCAGACCAAGTGGACCCAACACTAGCGATGTCCATTGGGAACATAATACAAGCACGTAGCTAACAACGTATATGCTCAGTACTGCAGCAGAATATCACCCATGCTTAGCTCACGGAATGTTCTTGTGCAAGCATGTTATGCCATTCCAACACGAAATTTCGTTAAAAACAGTCCCGTTCATTAGCCCCTCATGTACCATGACTTAAAACGGACTGTACACTATTACCATGAGGAATTGCATATAGTACATACAGAAATATTCAGAGCTGATTGTAAACTTCGTGCCATATCAAAACCTTCACAGTTTGTGAATAATCATGAACTGTAAACCTCACGACTAAGATGACTTGTAAAAAAAAAAAAAAAAACACGCTGCAATTTTTCTCCACAGTTTAAGTATATCATGTTTATGGTTAAACTGTAAACTTCACTGTCCGAATTATTAAACACCAGAAGAGGTAAAGAAAGCAGTGCTGTCACTGCGCATGCGTCAATAGCGACCCCCGCTATCAGCAAAGCCAATTAGCGGGTCGGAGTGGAGGGGGTGGGGGGGTTACGCTGCAGTTACTCAATGACATAAAAAGTCTTACGTAACACCAGTGTGTTCTGGGGTCTCCGTGCTGTACCGGTGATGCGATTGACATAAAACCGGAGACTGCACGTTACCCTTTCCCATACTGACCATCACAGAAAAGGCAGCACCCGGGACCCCAGCCAGACTGAAGTTATACTTATTCGGGACAAGGAATCATTCCATCAGTAAGTGGAAGGATTAGTGAAGTCAGAAATTAGTGCTTTTTAATGCCTGTTTTATAGTACGTTTCATCGTGTCATTAGAAACGACGCAGAAATACCTAACGCTGTCAAAAAGATTGTCGAAAGTTTTCCTTCTTCAATATTTCTTTAAATTACATTAGTTTAAGTAATTTACATCACCAGACTTTGAAAATATTAATTTACTAATAGTGTTTTTTAAAATTTAGAGTATCTGTCGCATCAAAAACCAGTTTGCTCATTTTTTGAATACATTGTACAGATTCTGTTGATGTGTACACCAAGATGCTTATTAAAGTCATTATGACATTGTATTGGATGTAATATTCACTTACTGTCTTTTGCCTTTCAGAGAACTGGGTCCAGAGGCTGATTCTCCATAATTGGTCTCGAGAGGCTGGACCGGCAGGAGCAGTTCATGATCTCGTTTTTGTTTACACGTGTGACATCACACCGAGTTCGTCAGTAGCGACGGGCTGCGGTTCTGCTTGAAAGCCAAGCCCGTCGCTGTTAGTTGCTCTGCCGCTATGGCTTTTGCAGACCTCCTGGAGCTGGTAGGCAGCACTGGACGTTTCCAGATCATCCACGTCACCCTGCTCTCCTTGCCCATCCTCATGATGGCCAGTCACAACCTCCTCCAGAACTTCGTAGCCTTGGTGCCGCCCCACCACTGCCGGGCCCCGAAGAACTTTTCGGCGCCCGGTTTGGACCCCAGCCAGGCCATCCGGCTCTTCGTGCCGCTGGAGGCTGACGGGCAGCCGTCGAAGTGCCGCCGTTATGCTACTACTCAGTGGCATCGCCAGGCCAGCAATGCCAGCTTCAGAGCTGCAGATACCCTTAGCAAAGACTTACAGGGATGTGAAGATGGCTGGGACTATGATACGAGCGAGATGAGCTCCACCATAATATCAGAGGTAGGGTGCAGTGGAGAGCTTCCTTCAGAGCTTGGAGATGGCTGATGGTTCTCAGACACGTTGTTATTTGTAAGACGCAGATGGCTGGGGGCCCATCTGATAGAAACATTTGCCGCCAGCCAGCTGATGTGTATGTTTTTTGAACCTTTACCTTTAACCCAAAGTGGTTATGACTGCTCTGCGATTGTTAACGCAGTTTATGGTTAAACAGAAAAAGACAGTCCAGCTTCCCGTATGCTTTACAAATGACTGCCTCTGTTTCTCTCATAGTGGGACTTGGTGTGTGACCTGCGCTCGTACAAGCAGATGGGCCAGAGTGTGTACATGGGGGGGGTTTTAGTGGGGGCAGTGGTATTTGGAGGACTGGCGGACAGGTAAAGTGCCACTGCATACCAATTCTCCATCTGCGCCATTGATGCGCACAGATTGAAATATGTGACATATCCGTGGTTCTTGGAATGAGTGCAAGGAAACGGCAGATGGTTCAAATAAATCAACGATGTTGTTGTAACATGAATCAACATGATAAACAAGGTTTAATGGTTAAATCTGTCATATCCATGAACTAAAGGAGCCGAGGGCAGGTGTCAGGAAAACAAAAGGGACTTTATTTAACGATACAGGAGCAGGGAAACAAACAGGAGTGCCAGGGATCAAAAGGGGGAGGATTAACATGGGGAGCGGCACAGGCAACCAGAGGACTGAACTGGGAGACACAGGACTGGGAAAGCATCTATATACAGGACTGACGAGAGGCTGATACCATACAGGTGTTGATGTTTTCCACGTTAGGATTGGGGATTATGAGTAGAACAGCTGGGAGGAAACAGGAGGGTTCCGGATGATTAGCAGCGACTCCTGCTGCTCATACTGGGAGATGGATAAGACAAGTCTTGACAAAATCACTGTTTCATTTTAAATTGTGTAATTTTCTTTTTTTTAATTCATTTTATCATTCATTTATCATAATATTTTAGGCTGACTGATGTAATCTGCAGTAAAATCAGCCCTTTTGAACAACTTGTCCAGAGGCAGCGTTTACCACTGTCAAACCACACATTTGCATGGTGCCCTCAAAGTTAGCCACAAACAGTTACAGCACTGAGCCCTGCCAGGGGTGATCCGAAGGTGATTTTCTGATTGGGGTCATATGAATGAGAAAACTGTGCCTGATTCTGAAACTTAGACAACTATACACAAGGTAAGAACTTCAGGACAGATCCATGTTTTGAAATTTTCACAAAACTGTGACAGGTTTACGCAGTCGAGAAACACAGGGATCAGCGGTACGTTGCTGTAACTGGACACATACTGTTAGGCAAACCCCGGATACTCTCAGGCATCCTCTGAATATCTTCTAATTCCTAACATTCACAGGCAAAAGGGCCCCCTCCTGTCCAGTCAGTCTCAGTCTGATTTTGCTCAAGGTCTCTTCCTTGCTTCCATTGACCTAGACTGACCGAATCGATTTGAACTGAACCTTCCATGTCCCATGTGATGTCTAGCCACATTTGTCGTGCCGGGAGGTCACACATGAAACATTTACCATCACTTGACTGTTGACATTTTTAGCCAAAATGACAGTTTTTTTCATTTATAGAAGTGGCATAATTTGCTGGACAAAGTTTGTGCGACAGATGACCCCCGTAGGACTTGAGCCAACAACCTTCATACTTTTAACTGTCTGTGATTCTTATCAGTCCAGATTTAGTGGCAGTTTACTTCTTACAGCACTATACTGTTTTACCCAGAATGCACTTTGACCTAAACACACGCTCACTTATCTGGGTACTCCAGGGGATTCAAACCCACACCCATTGCATTGCTAGCACAAGACTCTTGAGCTACATTTGAGCTTTTTGAGCTACACTGAGGACTTTAAAAGCCCTATTTTGGCAGCTCTGTGAAATACAAGCACATGCAGGCCCTGTAGCCCACGCTCCCTCACCCTCTCCCCCCCCAGGTTTGGTCGCCGGATACTGCTGCTGCTGTCCCACCTCCAGATGGCCGTCTCGGGGACGTGTGCCGCCTTTGCCCCCTCTTTCTCCCTCTTCTGTCTCTTCCGCTTCCTTTGTGGCATGGCGCTGTCCGGTATGGTCCTCAACTCCTTCTCGCTCAGTGAGTCCCCGGCGGTCTAACCCAGCCACCGGCCCCCAGTCCGTCACCCTAATCCAGCCGGTCCCTCTCCCTAATTAAAGCTCTGTGATTAGGCAGGGAGCTGAGTCACAGTGGGACAGGTGACTGGCCATGCTGGCAGCCTGGCCCCCTCCCCACGTAGGAGATGCGGCTTGAGTTTGTCTGGTTAGAGCCTCAGTCTCGCTCTTTTTCCTTCCAATCGGATGGCAGTCTTAGAGTGGATCCCCACGAGAGTGCGCACGGTCGTGGGCACTGTCACAGGATACTGCTATACCATGGGCCAGCTGATTCTGGTTGGGGTGGCTTACTTCATCCGGGACTGGCGCTGGCTCACTCTGGCCGTCTCCATGCCGTTCTACATCTCCTTCCTCTACTCCTGGTGAGATTTCACAGAAGCTACTCTCCTCCAGCGAGTTCACTGTCTTATTATAATCTTATTTAAATTAAAAACTGAAAAAGGTACGCTTTAGAGGGGCTTTGGTGCTGTCTATCCATCTAGGTTGTTCTGCTAGGAGTCACCTAGTTTTGGAGAACGGTTGTTGAAATGTTGGCCTTCTCTGGAATATAATGGGACTGAGTGGTATTCTTTCTGTGATGATTAAAGCACCAAAAAAATGCATCGGAGAAATTCAACTGCAATGTATTTTATCAGAAATCATGAGTACGTTGGTGTTATCTTCTCTGCAGTGAAAGGATCGGTGTGTGGAGTTTGGTAGAAGAAAATACTTCCTACATTAAACTGCTCACTAAGTTTTGAGTTATCTTGAGTAACTGGGGCGTGATTTCTGGTATGAGACATTCCTGCTGAATTATCACCACAGAAAGAATGTCATTCAGTCCCATTATATTCGAAAGAGGACCGGCTTTCTATGGCCAGTATCTCCAAAACTAGGTGACTCCCATCAGAACAACACAGGTGGATAGATAGCATAAAACCCCCTAAAACATTTGTTTTTGTCAAAGCCAATCTATTATTCTTGGACATATTAACATTCTTTTTAGAATCTTTAATATTTCGATTTTGAAGAAGTATCAGAAAAGTCTTTGTATGTTATGAGAAATTTCTTGAACTGCTGTCTAGCGGTTGTTGTTGGGTGATGGCCAGCTGAGGTGCCCCCCCGTGCCGTAAGAGCGTGCTGGCATGTCGACACTCTACAGGTGGCTTCAGGAGTCGGCACGCTGGCTCGTGCTGAGCAGGAAGCCGGAGCAAGCTGTGAAAAACCTGCGCGTCGTAGCCCACATCAACGGGCGCGAGGCAGAGGGACGCCAAATCAATGCTGAGGTTGGTGTGGCCGTTCGTGGTTGAGTTAATCTCTGCTTTAGGTTCTTTTCAACTGAATTCAACTAGTAACTACTCTACTCTAACTAGAACCAGATCAAACTAAAGCATTTTTTTTGATAAAAGATAAAACGGAATGACATGGGTGTGACTCGGGTTTAGTTGGGGTACTAAGACTTGCTTCCCCACTTCAGAGACATGCAGCTAGGTTAATTAGCATCTCTAAATTAGTGTATCACTGTGTGTCCCCCGGGACCCCACATGACCCAGGGCCTCAGAACCCCACATGACCCAGTACCTCAGAACCCCACATGACCCAGTACCTCAGGACCCCACATGACCCAGGACCTCAGGATCCCACATGACCCAGGGCCTCAGAACCCCACATGACCCAGGACCTCAGGACCCCACATGACCCAGGACCTCAGGATCCCTGCTCATGAACATATAAAATAAATTCACAGCAACATATCAGCCATGAGGACATGAAGTGAAGCTGGACTGGTGTCCTTCCTCTGTAGATGCTGCAGGAGTCGATGATGAAGGAGATGTCTTGCTCTCGAGGAACTCACTCTGCCGTGGACCTGTTCCGCACATCTGTCATAAGAGTCATCACCATCTGCCTGAGTGCCGTCTGGTGTGTGAATCCCGTCCCTCGATAGACTGTGATGCGTGTCTCTCTGTCTGTATGTGGTTGCCAGACTTCATTTCTGTGATTGTTCTCAAGCCAAAAGTGAATGATGGCACTCATCAAGCTTCCTGCTGGCATCTGAAGCAGAACCTTCTGGAAATACATGTGACACCCTCTCCTTTCAGGTTCTCCACAAGTTTCGCCTACTACGGCTTATCCATGGACCTCCAGAAGTTCGGAGTGGACATCTACCTGATCCAGGTGATCTTCGGGGCAGTGGACATCCCCGCCAAGATCATCGCCGTTGTGTGCATGAGCAAAATTGGCAGGCGGCCATCCCAGTGTGCCGCCCTCATCCTGGCCGGGGTCACCATCCTCGTCAACCTGGCAGTGCCGTACGGTGCGGTGAGCTTTGGCAGGCCTTTGGCTGATTTCTCCCTGCTGTCACTTTGCATCACCCCTGTGGTACCCTGGTTCTCCTCTTTGTCACCCGTGCAGAAAAGCAGATCCTGCGGACCAGCCTGGCAGTTCTGGGCAAAGGCTGCTTGGCTGCCTCCTTCAACTGCTGCTACTTGTACTCTGCAGAACTTTATCCCACGGTCATCCGGTAGGCCGGTCTACGCCCACAACACCCCGCAGAAAATTAGGTTTATTCAGATATTGGTGAAAATTTTGACCTGTTTAATCGATTTTCTTCTGATCTGGCCAAATATTCAAAAAAATAAGTGGAAAAAAATGAGCCATTTTGCAAGATCTTGCCGAAGTATTATGAGATAACGATAAGGTTCTGTGACCTCTTGCAAAAGAATTCCCCTAACCCCTAACCCTAACCCTAACCCCTTTGGTGCTCACACACAAGCGCGCACACACACACAGACCTGTACTCATATCTTTGTGGGGACTCTCCATTCATTTCTATGACCAAAATCTTGATCCCAACAATGACTTTAAAGCCTACCCAGCCCTTACCTTAACCATAAGTAACCAAACAAAATACAAGTCTTTTGGCCTTTCTAGTTTTTTTTCATCACAGTCACAGATTTTTATAAAATTGGATTTCCTCTGATGATCAAAAAATGATCAAAATAACAGGTTTTTATCATATTGTGGGGACATTTGGGTCCCATAATGTAATGTATACCTGGACAACACACACACACACACAGTGCCAGTTTAGATACGCCAAGCTGCCTACAAAGGACAGTGTTAGTGTTGCACCACATGACCTGGCCACCTGACCTAAATACAATGACGGGAAAGCGGCCAATGAGAGCTCAGCATATATGTGGGACCTCCTTCAGGGCGGCTGGAAAAGCGGCCAATGAGAGCTCAGCATATATGTGGGACCTCCTTCAGGGCGGCTGGAAAAGCATCCCAGGAGGCCACCTCATGGAACTGAGGTGTAGGGGAGACAGTAGGGTCAGCCAGCCCTTGGAGCAGTTGGCGTTAAGGGCCTTGCTCAAGGGCTCAATGGTGAGATCGTTCTGCCAAACATAGGATTTGAACGAGCAACCTTCTAGGTTCCAACCCACACAGCTGCCTGCCTCAACAAATTCAATTTTTTTTTTGTTTGATACTTCTTTGGTCAGCACATAATCCCAATTATATTGTTTTACAAACATGTTCTCCTTCCAGCCAGAACGGGATGGGCTGGGTCTCCATGATGGCGCGTGTCGGTGCGATGGTGGCCCCCCTGGTTCTGCTTCTGGGGGAGAGGGTGGCCTGGCTCCCTGGCCTCATCTACGGGGGGGCGCCCATTATCGCCGGGATATTTGCCATCTTCTTACCGGAAACACTGGCCGTACCTCTTCCGGACACCATTCAGGACATGGAGGAGGGGTGAGCGCAAACATTACCTGTCTGACAAGAAGGCGACCATTAACCTCAAAGGTGTACATTCTATACGGTGATGAAGGAATATTAATATTCTAACTACCTTAAAATTAACTATTCTAAGTATTATAACATTGTATCTGGGTTCCTCTGCACTCATTTTCCATCTGGTCATTTGTGTTTTTGTGAAGATTCATACTTTATTAAGTAGGTCTCTAAAAGTAAAGTCAGAAATACCTTGGACGGTAAACATTATACACACTCAGGGTCCTGCAGACAGGGTAAGAAGCGAAAGCTGAAATGCTTTCTACAACACAAAGGGTATCTTCCTCCCTTTTTGTTCTAGAACATACAGGAACCAGCCCTTCGAGAGCTCTTTCAAAGAGCATGAGGTTCCTCTGAAAGATCTCGCCAGCTCAGTCCAGAAGGAAGAGATGTGAGACGTCACTCCAGAGTGTCCCCAGACCTGCCCTCAGTCGGCGTGTAAATGCACAGACTGGATCTGCCAGTTCATGCGGACCAGAGGGGCAACTCTGGAACGCGCAGAACTGTTTTATTTTCCATGATGTTGCTACATTTAATTTTTACATGTTTAATTGCTGTCTCTAACTTGCCCGTAATATATGGTTGTGTGTGGGAGTGTGTGTATGTATATGCCCAGTGATGGACTGGCATCCTGTCTGGGGGGGGGGGTACCCCAGCCCTGTGCCAAGTGATGGACTGGGAGGACTGGTTCCAGGTCCCCTGCAAACCTAAACTGCACAAGTGGCTGGAATGTGGGTGGATAATTATACATTTCAGATTATTATTATTATTATTATTATTATTATTATTATTATTATTATTATTATTAAGCTTTATTTATACAGCAAGTTTCATACATCTGAATGCAGCACACTGTGTGTTACAGAGAGGGCAAATAATGAATAATAAAAACAACATAATTACAAGGATGTCCCTACAGTGACAGGACCGTACAAATACAGGAGTGTCTGGTGTCTGAGCTCGTCTAAGGTCCAGAAACCCCAGGACAAGTGCAGATCATCGACAATGACGCTCAGGCGATGCTACCTTATTTGCATGGTGTACTTTCTTATATTTACTGCTGTAGATTACAGTCTGTTATACTAATCCTGTTCTGGATTTTATGCATCAGCATTTGAAATGTATATCCTGATAGTCTGTGTAGTCTTCTCAAATGAAACTGTATAGTTTTGTTCTTGAAAGTGTGCCCTAAGATGGACTGGCATCCCATTCAGGATGCACTCCTGCCTCGTGCCCTGTGTCCACCATAAGCCCCCCATAATCCAAAATAATTTAATGTATTGCATTTTTTGAGAATGCTTTGAAGGTGCTGTTGGAAATGATTATATTTCAATGATTATATTTATGAATGCTGAATGTTATTTGCAAATGGTATTTTTCTTATTTTGCATACAGAAAATTTGTTCTATCAATTTGAAAGATATTTTCCAGTTAATTTTCTCACCCTTGTCCACTGTGGGATTTACATGGAAAGTGTGAGTGAAGGTCCTGAGATACACCAACTGTGTGTAAAATGAGTTTAGTGTCACTGTGGGCTAAGAGGCCCGTTACACCTTAAATAACCTGCTATGGAAATTCCGGAAATTCAGTTTCGATGGCAGATTCAAACTGAACCCTACAGGTAAAATCACCTGGTAAATGGACATTTCAGTAGCTGAGCTGCTCTGTTTTACTCACCATAATATCTGCTGGGATAGTTACTCATATTATACAAATTTCAACATATGACCCTATGCACACTGAATCCAAAATTCAATCATTATAGTAGGACTTGAAGACTTGCAAATGTATTTTTTAATTTATTTTTATGGTGACCTGTTTTTATGCTTATAAACGTTTTACTTACAATGTTCTATTGACACGATATAACAATTAAGTCCTGCTAATTCTTTGGTTTCAGCAGGAATTTGCTTTGGGAAACCATAGAGTGGAAACCTTTGAAACGGTAAATTTCATTATTTAACATTGTGTAAAAAATCTTGAAAAACATTTAAACGGTTTATTAGCTGAATATCAACAAACTGAAATGTTATTGTGGTAATATATA
>JAODLC010000052.1:2162717-2180827 GCA_026781145.1 Hippopotamyrus pictus | reverse complement strand
TGTCATTCATCTACCTCTCCACCCATCGGTTTACCATTCTTCATCGTCTAACCTCTGTTGTGGATGTAAAGACACCAAGGCGACAATGTGATGTACGCCCCACTACTAAGGAGCTTGTTATAATAAAATATTTAAGCCTTTTACACTGTTTGTTTTCATTTTGGAGCTGGTCCTTCACCTTCTGAAATTAAACCGAGTGTTCTCTTTGGATGCTTATTTCAAGCCTGAGATAGGTAGTTGTGTGGTACAGATTACATTTAACCATATTTCTTTTTTAAAGTATGGATTCCCTTCATACGTGTGCAACTGAAAATCTGCTCCCTGGCAATTACAGCAATTCCTAAAATGGTCTCGGTAGCTAGAAATATAACACGTGCCTCAAGAACCTATTCAGGGTATGCGCTATAAGTAAACTACATACCCTGTGTTCTCAAAATAAACCTTTAACCTAGAAGAAATTTGGACATCGACATATTGTTTTTAAGGGAAATGTGCTCTGCGAATATGTGAAATGGATGGGACTTGAAGATTAATATCGACAAATCTGGGCTTAATATTAATTTTGAACCGTCTTATATTCAAGAATTCACGAAAAATATGACCACGTGCAGCTGTGGTCATATTCGTAAACAAAGGCCATTATGTTTAGTGCAAAACAAACGACAATAGCAAAAAGACCCAAGGATATTGGTTAAAGCAAAAAAAGCCTGGCCAGGAAACAAATACGTACCGCTTTTTTCTTATTTTTAAGGCCGAGTATGATCACGTGACCCGGAAGTGTTAGGAAGGAAGAGTGTGATTGGCTGTCAGGACAAGAGAAAGATGGCGGATGAGGAGCTGCAGGAAACACGGAGGGAGACGGATGGTGAGCAGAACCGGCCCCCAGCTACCAGCTAGTTTGGAGTTCGAAGGGCATTTTGAGTTTCTCACTAGTTCATTGGACTTGTCGGCATGGCTCGGAGAAATAGCGGCCGATGAAGGCAAAACAACTCGAATCAATACGAAGCAAACTGAAAACGGGAACATAGCCGCTGAATTTGGCCACTTTGGTGTGGTGGTTTTACTAATTAATCAGTTTTTGCCGGGCTTGATGGCTGTCAGAGGCTGAAGTGCTGATAGTCACGGCCTTCAATCTGGAATTGTCCCCCGCTCAGTCTCACATACCCATAAACACCCCAATGAACAAACACAGTTATGCTGGCCCTTTAATTTCCAGTGGCAGCAAACCCACTTGCCTTCCTTGTATTATCGTTAAATGGGCAAATAATTTAAGCGCAAAAATTATGGATTATAGTGACATGCGGTACTTTTACAATTAACGTTCGATTTATTTATTTTTTTGTATATTTGAATTTAATGGTCCTGCCAAGTGCTATTACATTTGGATTTAATCTTCTTACAGCATGTTAAAAGATTCCTGTAAAGCCTGCACGATCTGACACCAGTACTTTGAATAAATGCACGTATGACTTCAGTCGGCACACGCACACTTTAACGTTTTAAATGAAACCTTCCGCTCCCCCCGTCTTTCTGTGCCTCTGCCAGGGGTGAACTGCCTTGGCTATGACGAGGCCATTATGGCGCAGCAGGACCGTATTCAGCAGGAGGTAAAGCCCGACGTCACATTCTCTGGGTTTGCATTTTTGTGTTTCACGCATCGGGGAATGAACTACACTCTCACCCCTTTCCATGTTATTCACTCAATTCACTTATTGTCACTTAATACAGTTCATTAATCAGCTGTTGTAACACACATCCATCCTCGATAGATCCAGACAGTACTTTGTTTTAAATTTAATAAAGTGTTTATGTAAGTTTGCAGTATTATTAATTGTTGTTTGTGTAAATACCACTGAAAGGCACTTTTGAGACCAGAGGTAGAAAGTTCCAGATCAGAAAATACAAATCCAGATTTTGTTTTAACCGACCCGCTGAGGACTCTATGACTGTGACTCTTTATACTCAACTGGTTGGTTGATATAAAAAGTTGTGGTCATTTTTATAGTTCATTATTTGATTAAACTGTCAGTTCAGTATTTGAGTTAAAAACTTTATTTCTACATTTAAATCATGACAGGCGTGACCGCGGCATCTGGTGGGTCAGCCCCGTGTTCTCACTTATGGGATGTTCCTGTCTACTGCCAGTGTTGCAGAAAGTGAAAGAAACATTAATGAAGTGCAAAGTGTGTTTTAACTCTGATTGCAGGCTGCGCACTACTGTGTGTGGATGAGGGACAGAATCGCTGTACGGCGCTTGATCGCATTTACTTCTCGTTGCATTTTAAATGTCCTTCCCTTTCCCTGTACCTCTGACCTCAGATAGCCTCGAGCGTCCCCTTGGTCTCGGAGCGACAGCCCCTGTCAGTGCTGGAGCAGGAGTATGCTCTGGATGACACCATATACCAGCAGAAGATACAGGCAAGGGCACTTTGCACCTCTGCATGTCCTGATTTTGCCAACTTCAACATCTCCCTGGGTCAACAAGGGAGGGGCTTCTGTTTCACTTCTGTAGCCAATCACAGTCTTCATCGTATGACATCACCACATTGATTAAAAAAAAGTGTTCTCTGTTAAGCAGCAAGGTGCACTGATTTGTAAAGTACCCATTTTATTGTGTCTGCTTTTTGTCACAAACTGTTAGAACTTGCTTAGCTGCAAAGGCTGTACAGAGCAATGTAAGGGTGTGTCTTTATTTTACGATAATAATATTAACAAGGGGATTAAGGGCCTCGCTCAAGGGCCCACAGACATGTGGCTATTTTACAATGGCTGAGCTTGAACCGGCAACCTTCTGATCACAGGCACAGAGGCTTAGTCCACCGAGCCACACATCTCTGGTTTGCTGGCTAGAAGCCTTGAGGTTGAAAATGAGACCAATGTGGTGATGTCATACGTTGAAGACTATGATTGGTTAAAGAAGTGAAAGGCAAGCCCCTCACTCGTTGACCCAGGGACGCATCGAGCTCTGCAACGTCAGGATGCTCTTGCGTCTCCGCTGGCCCCAGTGTGTGTCTTTGGTGTCCTTTGTCCAGTCCCGCAGGCCTTGGGGACCGAGTGGACGAGGTCACCCTAAGTGTAAAATTGTCTATAGTGCAGGTGTTAGTTTATGCATGAGTTGTGTTGCTGTCAAATTTTTTTCCTTGGAGATGCACCATAAACTAATGTTTATTAAATTGATGTTTGTAGCGGTTAATATTGGTTAAGCTAAATGGATGCATCCATCTTTCAAGCAGTTATCCAGTGTTGAGTTGTGGGGGACTGGACCCTGTCCTCAAGGTGGGGGGCATCCTAGGTGGCCCATTACAGGACACGTTCCCTGCACCAGTTAGCCTAACTGCATGTCTTTGGATTCTCAGAAAACCCACATCACTCAATGCAGTCAGGGTGGGATTAGAACCCATAATCCTGAAGGTTGCGAGGCAGAAGTGTTACCCAGTGGGCCACCATGACGCCCAGGCGTTCTGTGCAGTTTGCTGCAGATACTGTTATGGAGTTCGGTGTATCTGTGGCACACCACAAGGAGCTGGGTCTTGAGAGAGTTGGGATGGAGTTCGCTGATTGCCCTGCGTTCTCCTTCAGGATTTGCACAGAAAATACTCGTACATCAGGAAGACGCGGCCCGACGGTAATTGCTTCTACAGAGCCTTTGGCTTCTCGCATCTGGAGTCCCTGCTGGACGACGCCAAGGAGTTGCAGAGGTGACATTAGAAAAATGATGCCTCATTTTGACTGTGGTCTGATGGCTGTTGACTCGTCAGGTTATTTTCAAGCCAGTTTCCATTACATCTGGCTCTTTACTGGGTCCCCTCAGGTTAAATACTTGATGGTTCTTCAGCTGTCTCTCACGCATGACTGCTGACCGCCGTGAGTAAGTGGACAACTGACGTCATTCTGGGTCCTGGGATAGATGTTCACTGTTAGCACCCTGCACCCCAGGGTATGGTGAGCAGGGTTAACGCCGAAGCTGCGGTCGTCCTGCGGTACTTGAGGGCCACAGTCCCCGAGCCGACCTGGTAGTTTAATCATCACATGTGAGGAAGGCCGTTGGACTCTCGAGTGAAGCAGAGCTTGATGCTCGCTTTCCCATTTGAAATCGCTAAGCTAAGGGATTCCCTCTCTGTTTGTGATGTAACTCCCCCCGCCCCCCCCTCCGCCAGCATGGTGAGGACTGCCACAAGGATCTGAGGATATATCTGAAGGTCACATGAAGGTGGTGTGAAACGTCAGCCCTCTGTGTGCACAGTTTGGCTCTGGGGTCTGGGGTCCTGTGTTCCTACAGCTGGGCCTCATCTTGTGCTGCCTTCAACCCTCAACCCTTCACACATAATCTTTTGCCCCAGACACACACAATAAAAGACAGTACGTTCAATAAATGTCTGCTCCTTTTAAAAAAAAAAGGCCAGGTTTCATTGATTAAGTCTCTGCCCTCTTCATTATTGGATCATCAGGACACACCCCTATGTCACTCAGGCCCAATAGAAATGCCCGTTATCATCAGCACACGCCCATATGTCAGTCAGGCCCAATAGAAATGCCCGTCATCGTCAGCACACGCCCATATGTCACTCAGGTCCAATAGAAATGCCCGTCATCGTCAGCACACGCCAATATGTAACTCAGGTCCAATAGAAATGCCCGTCATCGTCAGGGTCTCCTGTCCAGGGTGTCAATCCATCACAGTTTCAGGATATTTGATACTTTTATATACTGTTGGGAAACAAGCGAATTAATTTTTCATCTGTGAAGCATAATAACTTTTTTGTAGAACAGACATGAAAACATACAGAATAACAATGACATCATGAAAATCACCCCCCCCCCAGGACTGCTGTTTTACCATTTTAGCCTCCCCCCATATTGGAAATGAACTTCATCATCTCTGTCATTGATATTGTATCTGACTGAGGGTGACAGTTAATCCCTTTAACCCAAGTTTTTAATTCGTTTGACTACCTGGCAACTTGACTCAGGGTGGGGGTGGTTGGGGGTTTGGGATCGGGATAATGATGGTGCTTATTTGTAAGGACTCGCCGGTGCAGGGATTCTGTGATTTTTGCATAGGACTGGAAAATTATTCTTAGTATTCTTGGAGGTTGCTTGACTGGAGGGGGGGGGGGCGAGGGAACTCCAGGTGGTGCACCCTTCAGAAGGGGCCCCTCTGGCCCCGGTCTCAGGGAGCCCCCGCCCCGTGTCTGCGTTCCTTGGCGCAGGTTCAAAGCGGCAGCGGCCGACAGCAAACGGGAGCTGGTGAGTCAGGGCTTCACCGAGTTCACCATCGAGGATTTCCACAACACGGTGAGTGTCGGTACCTGCGGTGCATGCCGGACCCCCCATGGCCGGGGGAGGGGGCGGAGCTTTGAACCCCCTGCCGACCCCCTCCCCCCGCAGCTCATGGACCTCATCGAGCAGTGCGAGAAGCAGCCGTGCCTGGCGGAGCTGCTGGTGCCCTTTAACGACCAGAGCATCTCGGACTACTTGGTGGTGTACCTGCGGCTGCTGA
Organism: Hippopotamyrus pictus; assembly: GCA_026781145.1. Lineage (NCBI taxonomy): Eukaryota > Metazoa > Chordata > Actinopteri > Osteoglossiformes > Mormyridae > Hippopotamyrus > Hippopotamyrus pictus. The sequence continues at coordinate 2,175,327 of JAODLC010000052.1, read as the reverse complement.
CGTCGGGGTACCTGCAGCGCGAGCATGCCTTCTTCCAGCACTTCATTGAGGGGGGACGTTCCGTCAAGGAATTTTGTCAGCAGGTGAGGCCGCGCTTCGGGTGGGAGGGGCCCCGGCGACGCACAGCCCCCATGACCTGGGTCCTTCGGTCAGACTTCCCTCCCAGCTCAGTCTCTGGATCGCCTGGGATTTAATTGGCTGTTAAGGAAGGGGGGCGGAAACCGAGCCACCCCGACGCTCAGTGCCTGGCTTGAGGGTGTCGTTTCTTCCCTTCACCAGGAGGTGGAGCCCATGTCTAAGGAAAGCGACCACATCCATATCATCGCTCTGGCTCAGGCCCTGAATGTCTCCGTCCTCGTGGAGTATATGGACAGAGGTGAAGGGGGCACGGTCAACCGGCACGTCTTCCCAGAAGGGAGCGAGCCTCGCGTTTTCCTACTGTACAGACCGGGCCACTATGACATCCTCTACAAATAGTGCCCCCTTGTGGTCTTGTGCTGCTACTGCATTAGGGATAGGCAATAAGATCAGCAGTAACAATGTATTTATTTGTACAAAACACCAGTTTGGTACACAGGGGGAAAAAAAAGCTAAATAAGTTGATTATTTAGTCAGGTTGGCCATTTTTCTTTACGCCACAGAAATAAAAGTTTGTTTATAGTTGTAACTCGAAGCATTTTGCATTTGTACAGTTTTTCTTTTCCTGCAGTTTATAAATGGTGTTTTACATTTTTTTTTTCTTTTCTGAATGTGTTTTCCAATCTTAATGAGATCTGATTAATTTTGACTTATTTAATAAATCTGATTTGTCTGTCTGATTATTTTCCAAACTCGTTTAACTAACACACTTTCTAGGCCTATAGCCAGAAATTAATTTTGTGGGCATCGGGCAACTGTATTGGTTGATTTCCACTTTTGTGGGGGGGGGGAGAGTCCTCTCTGTATATTTGTATATTTTGCTACACGTGTGAAGGTCTGACGGTGGGTGGGTCCTCTCTTTGCTGTGTCTTCTCATATCACAGCTTTCATCAGAGTTCCTGTAAGGACTTTTTGAAAATCATTTTAGTCATCTGTGTCGAGGAGCAATATTTGACGCTCCGTGACTCAGAATTCACGCTGCCGTCCGTCCCTCTGGCCTTATTTGCTCGTCCATCTGCCCCTCCGTAACCCCAGATTCGGTACAAGGTCGCTGAGTTTGGGGCCTGTTCCACGAAGCAGCAGGCACAAGACAGGGCACACTGCCCAGGATGCCTATCCTACTCCGTCACCCCTACTGACACGTTAAAATGCACAAACTCAGAAGCTCTAAATATGCCAACAGTTTGGTAGAAATATACTAAAAAAACAAAATGGTTAATATGCCAAAATTATACTATTACAGCGCTCACAGAAAGTCTTGGGACACTTGATTAATCCAGTAAAAATACTGCAAACATTAATTTTAATATAAACATCATTACTTTGTTCATTTGTTTAAAAAAACATTTCACATCATAAACAACCAGTAGTTGTAAGTATAACATTCATAGTAATAATAGTAATTATAAATCGAAACCCAAATTATAGCTCTGAAACAGCTGTTATGAGTTATAAAGTTGATTGTCAGGCAGTCTCATTGGGGGCTTTTTAATTAGTAACACCTTTGCAATAATATAAAACACCAAATGTTTGTGTTTAGTATCCCTTTGGGAGCCAGTGACTACAACTGCAATTAATAGCAAAACGGCAAGAGCAGAACTGAGGTCTATTCTGTGAAGGAGGATTTCTTACTTAGCCAGATAACTTCTTGGATTTAAGGTAGTCTGGGCTAAATGGACTTTATTTTCATTCCTTTACATTTAGCCCAGACTATCTTAAATCCGACAAGTTATCTGGCTAAGCAAGAAATCCTGCTTCGTGGAACAGCCCACTGACTGAGTCAGTCCAAAAAAAAATCACACTTAATAGAGTGTATGTGTTGATGAGGTGCAGAGATATGTTAACTGACTTTTGTTATGAAGCCAATAAATTAGCAACATTTTTAAAGCATTAAGACAGCATCCTAAGACTTTCAGCAGGAATATCGTCAGTAGCTCAGTTGAGATTCCGGAACCTCACTTTGATTGGCCTCGTTTTGGCGCCTTTCTCTCTCATGCACTCCATCTCCGACTGTCATTCAGAAGGCCCGGTATGAATTTTGTCGAAGGAAGTCATCTTCTCCCTGAGATGACGCTGGTTTTCCTTCAGCACACGCTCTCAGGTACATCTATATATTTTCTGTGGCTTATCCTGTACAGGCACATGGCGAGTAAGCAGCCTGTCCCAGGAACCATAGGATTGCACCCCAGATAAGATTGTCGGCCATCACAGGGCACGAGCTCACGGGCGCACTGTATGGTCCTGGGATTTGACCACATATACTTGGATTGTGCATGAGGAGAACACAAGGAGAGCCAGGGACTGGAAGTCGAACAGGTGACCCTGAGGGTGTTAGACCATGCCGAGGTAAAATTTTAGGGCATGTACTGTATATAGCAATGGATTGGTATCTGTGCCTATGTAAGGGTTGTGGGTTTGAATCCCATGACTGTCAGAATTATTTTTGTTATGCCCTTGACCGAGATCCTTAACACGCGCTCTCTGACCCTTAGTTTGTGTGCCACTTTCGGTATAAGAGACTGCTAAATTAATGTGACCGCTGGTTACATAAAACGACTTTACTGTTGTTAACCGCCATTTTGACCACTAGATGGCAGTGGTGTATAGCAATGAGACAAAGCAGGTTTTTTTCTTTTTACGTGAACTATAGCGTAGAGCGAATGACTAATAAATTATCTCGTGCACTAGCATAAGTAAAGCCTCTGGGTTAATTTAGAAAAAAAAAACCCTCCCACCTTACTTTCCAAACAACACAGCATATTACATATGACAAAAAGTGATTAATCACAAATGCAATATCAATTAATTCGCTGCTTCCTTCATACAGATGAAATTAAGCAAATGCATCTTCCTGGAATTTGATGCCACATTCAGCATCTTTTGGCCTTTGTCGTGCATGGCTGTTTTCAAGGGCACCTTGAGTAAGGTTAGCCTTTGAATAGAGCGACTGTACACGGCCTGTTAAAAGCCCAAACAACTAACTGCATATATATTCCCTCCGTGTCATGACACACTTTTTTTCTGTTTTTAATAACTAGATTTTAAAAAATCTTTCCAAAACTTTTGGTGAACTGCAGATCTAGTTTGCAGATCTAACCCGCGTTGAGCACACGGTCTGAGGGAATGAAGACTTTGGAAATCCTTAAATCCCAATCAAAGTTCTGATAGGTATCCCATCCTATTTTCATAAAAAAACAGACAGGTTGTTTTCAAATTCGTCCTTGGAAAGTTCTGTTTATTGATGCTTGTTTCAAGTCAGTATTTTCCTTTCAGTGCTGTATCTTTAAGATTAGGGGGACACTAATAGTAGTAAAAAATAGTTATTTAAGGCCTTTATTTTCCACAGCAGCAACACATTTTTAGATTATTCTCAAATGAAGAACCTGAGGAAGTCCTTCACCTTTCCGCTCTCCGTCTGCTGAAGTTCTGCTTTGTCGCAGAAAGGCGGAGGAATGAACTCGTCTGGGTCCTCGATCCCGATCACCAGGTCGTAAAAGCTGGGAGGCGGAAGAATAAACGCAAAACTGTCAGTCACACGCGCACACGCCCCCCCCATTCTGCAGCCTGTAACACGGGCACGCGCTTACCTCGTGAGGATCAGTCCTACGTTTTCGACGTGCTCTATGGAACTTATGGGAAGGCAGCCGAATTGGGTGAATATCAGCTGGTATTTTGCTGCGGGAGGGAAACACAGACAGATTAACTTGGAAAGGTAAGCAAGGGGCCCACATGATTAAATTAGCGCTGGGATTTCGAGCTGCGCCCCCTTGTGTTTCTCCTGACCACGCCTCTCTCACCCTTTTGCTCTGGTACAGCGCCCGTCCAGGCGTTAACCAACACCCCCATGCCAGGGGCAGAGGAACTCCCCAGCACCACCTCGCGCTGCAGATGGGCGTCGGGAGGGATCTCTATCGGCGCGAAGGGAGTCTTCAGGGGCGTCTTCTTGCAGGTTTGGTTTTGGTACGATATCTCATAGGAGACCCCCTGAAAGAAGCAGCAAGTCACTGCACGGCTGTACACCGTTCATTTCCATACACTGTTCGAAGCCGATCACTGGAAGTTACGGGCGCGAGGCAGGGAATGCCCCAGCAGGGGACACCAACCCACCGCAATCCATTGTGCTTGTTTCTTTATATCACTTTATTTTGCTTTTGCTTGTTTATCATTTATTTGTTTCCACTGTAATTTTTTTTATTCGCCTACACCGCAACTGACATTCCGGATTTGTGCTACTTCAAGTTTACGCTCTTTAAGAGTTCAGACGACGCACGGATTCTAAAATTTATGCACAGCAGCAGTCAGCACTGGGGCGCTTCAGATCATTAGTCACTGTTATCCTAGGTATGAGGGTCACCTCTCTGTAGAGCAAAAGCACATCCTCGAAGGAGGTCTTGTTGTGGTCGTCTATCAGTGCTCTGACGCGGATCTGCCGGCCCAAGGCGTCGTAACTGAACCGCTCATAAGCCACGAATTTCCCTTCGGGGTATACCTGTGTGGCAGGAGAGGGGTTACGAGGACAAATCCCAGGACAAAATCCAATGTGACCAACAGAACATTAACAAAGTTGACAATATGCGTGGTAACCCCATCTGTGTATTGTTTTATGAGGCTCTTAAATATTTGCTATTGGCCAAAGACAATTAAAATTTAATTATTATTAGTACAATAACATTTGCTTGTTCACGCTGTCATTTGTTGTTTCCATTGTAATGTTTCATTCGCGTACACCGCAACTGACAATCAGAATTTGCACTACTTCAAATTTATGCTCTTTAAGAGTTCAGACGGCCCACAGAGTCTAAAGTTTTTGTATAGCACCATTATTTTGGTATTTGGATATAGGTTTATCATCAATTGAAAAAAAAAAAATACTTACAACAGTAAGCCTTCCAACCATTAGAGGAGGTGATTCTGAAAGTTGGATTAAACACAGAAATAGAGGGTGAATTCATCACAGTGTCCCGACAGCTTCATCAGGAATACTGCGAACACTGAGTCTTTTTATAGTTGTTACAGATACTACAAGCATGACATGTCAGGACGTGGTCCCTGTCCAGGTTTTAATGCCAAGCCTTTAAAAGCCCCCCCTCCTGTTTGTCTCTTACTGCAAGGATGAGGTGTCTCTGTCGCCACGGTCACCAGGCACAGGCAGACGGCGAGGAGGCTGAGGGCCTGCATGCTATCCTACGTTACGAGGCAGACTGTGTCCCCTGACTCCGAACCCTCCTATTTTATGCAGGACGTGTGAATCCAAGGTTCACGTTCTCCCTTCAGTCTACTGTGAGTCATGTGAATCGTTACCGTTGTGCTGGTTAAAGGTGCACGCAGCCCCCAGCCGTTCTCAGCACACTGTTTGTGAATTATCTGCATTCTCTGTTGGCAAGTAGATACATACGTACATAAATCATTTGTGCTGTTTGTGTGTGTGTGTGCGCACATACGTGTATATATATCAGAGGGAGAGAGAGATAGAGAGAGAGTAGAAATACTGCATAAAAATACTTTTAGCTTGTTTTCTTGTTACTGAAGTATCTGTTTGAAATGGACGAATACTGCCCACACATTTTCTTTTAAAACACATTTGCGTCGTCAGTCATTGTTGCTAATGAACATTATATACAATGTGACACTCATTCACAATGTATTCACTCTACGTAGTTTCTTTCCAGACAGGCTCACTGGGTGCTAAGAGGAAAACTTGCGTTTTTACAGACTGATGCTGGTTTGAAAGGAATAAGCAAGCTGTTCAGCACAGGGGATAAACACTGAATCAGCACAGACGTGTATGTGTGTATGTATGTGTGTGTGTGTGTGTGTGTGTGTGTTTGTGTGTGTGTGTGTGTGTGTGTGTCTGTCTGTCTGTGTGTGTGTCTGTGTGTTCATGTGTGTGTGTGTGTGTGTCTGTGTGTGTGTTCATATGTATGTGTGTGTGTCTGTGTTCATGTGTGTGTGTGTGTGTTCGTGTGTGTGTGTGTTCATGTGTGTGTCTGTGTGTTCGTGTGTGTGTGTTTGTGTGTGTGTTCATGTGTGTGTGTTTGTGTGTGTGTGTAGGTGTGTGTCTGTGTGCGCGTGTGTGTCTGTGTGTGTGTGTCTGTGTGTGTGTGTGTGTGTTTGTGTGTGTGTGTGTCTGTGTGTGTGTTTGTGTGTGTGTGTGTGTCTGCGTGTGTTTGTGTGTGTGTAGGTGGGTGTAACACTGCCTGCCAGTGGAGGCTCCTGTGTGTTTGTTCTTCATGTTTGTTCTCCGTGAATGAAGACTCTGTGTTGGATCCCAGCTTTTACACACTGAGAGAAGTTAAACTTAAACTTGCCTGAACTTTTGTTCGTATTCAGCCTTTTCCATCCCTTTTGAAGTCACCCACATGGTGGCACAGGGTAAAGGCCATAAAACCTGAATCACCGCATCATAATGTCCCTTTATGGTTATACAACAGCAATAACAAGACATAAACAGTGTACATAACCTACTCAGTGTCATGTGATTATTGCTCCCTGACCAAGAGGGAGCCATGGAACATGTGACTATATGTATCCAATAGCAGTGAGTCACACATTACTACTCATATCCAATAACAGTGAATCTCACATAACTGTATATATAAAACCTGCTATTTACACATTTCTAAGCCATTTTTGTACACCTCAGTAATGCTAAATGCCGATAATTATGCAATAAGTGTTTTTCTCCCAGAAGTTTATGTTTCAGAGAGGGAATACAGGGAACAGGATTGATGGTGGAGTTCAGTTTTATTATTTTCTGAGATAGTACAAAACTCAGCCTTTATAGGGACTCTCCTAAATCAGGTGTCAGGTTTACTTTGACAAAAAGCATTTAGTCTCATCGCCCTACACCTGGTTTTTATTCTTTATCACCACACAGCCTTAATTACCAGCTTTAAAGGACATTCCACGCATGTCCAGCTGCCGGTGTATCATGTTGCCGCTCACACGTTATTACTCTGAGGCTGGGAGGGAGGCCTTGGTTCCCAGAGTATCCCCCCCCCCTCCCCAAATGCTGTTGAGTCGCTCGCACCCTCACCCCCTCCGTCGGCCTATCTGCCCTCTGTCCATCAGATCTGTGCCATCGCCTTTGCCTATTCTACTCCGATTCTGATGGCTGGGAACGCCATGAGCTTCAAACCAATCAGCGGCGCCTTCCCCAAAAGCAAAGTTGCTAACTACGTTAGCATTTTCCATAGTTTTAGCCAGTGTTTCCCAACCCAGTCCTCGGGGAACCCCGGACAGTCCACATTTTTGCTCCCTCCCAGCTTCCAGCCAATCAGGAACACCGAATACCTGGTACAGGCGTGCTGAGAGCTGAGAGGAAGCAAAAACGTCAGGGGTTCCCCAAGGACTGGGTTGGGAAACACTGGTTTTAACCATGCAACTGAATGGGTCCAACTATGCAAGTTGCTAACAGGCGCTTTTGGGAAACGCACCTCAGAAAAGGACCATGTGAATCTTCTAACACCAAGACACCCTGAGGCACCGAGCGTGAGGGAAAAGCTGTGGAAGGAAATGAGGCAAACCTTCATTCTGTCTCATTGGTGGATCTCATCATGTCACCTCATCAACCCTGTTAACAGAAGACAGAAACTATGAGTTTTACTTACACAAAAATGTTCTGAGGGCAGAAGGAAAAATGACTGGTTCAGAGGGATAACCAATCAGATTGTAGAGGGGGTGGGCCAAGCAAGTAGAGGAGGCGGGACCAAGACAAACTGGAGTTTAGGGCCTTGCTCAGGGGCCCAATGGTGCAGTCACTCTTCTGACCTCAGCATTTGAGCCAGTGACCTTCCGATCATGGATATGAGTCCCACCCACCCCAAAAAAAAAACATAAAAAAATTAATGTCAATATGGGGACAGCATGAATCCTCCATACGCTGAATCATGGGGGAAGAATCAAAGCTGCAGTGCAGGAGGTTACAGTGCTGGGCAATAAACCAACAAACGACCCTTTGGGAGGAAAACAGTGCTCACTCTGGCGTTTCCTTGGGGGGGGGGGGGGGCTGTGACATCACCCAGCCCCAGCCCTTGAGCATGCATTCTCCCACGTAACACCGGGATCAGGAAGCTGTCGTGTCCGTCCCGCTGCCGCCACGGCACCGCCCGCCTGTCTGCTCCCGGGAGTCCAGCCTGCTTCCGCTCAACACATCCTGGCATTTCCCCCTCCCCCAGAGGGGGCCACCTCCCCACTAGCCGCTTCCTGTTCGACTCCGCATTTACCGAAGCATTCTCAAAAATTCTGTTCTGAATGGATCCGGTGATCACCCGTAGAGGAGACAGTAGGGATTACCAGTACCTGGGGCAATTGGGCTTAAGGGCCTCACTCAAGGGCCCAATGGTGGGATCATTCTGCCGACAAGAGGATTTGAACCAGCGACCTTCTGAGTCCCAACCCACAGAGCTGCCCCCTCCAACAAATTGTTTTTTTTGTTTAATACTTTTTGGTCAGTGCATAATTCAGTATATGTAATTTTACAGTTTTTATATCTTTATAATTATTCTAAAATGTCGAGAAAAGTACAAATAAACCTTTCTATGGGTAAGCGTCTAGACTTTTCACTGGTACTATATGTATTGCATATTCAATATTTTAATAATCAATAAATACAGCCACCTAGTGGTTTCAAGCTGTTATTTTATTCTGCTGTGGCTAAACTAGTAAGTTAAGACGCTGGTGTTCTGTCGATATATGCTGCCTTGTCGAAAAATGCTACCGTAGTGCTAATCGATAGCCCTAACCCTAACTCTTACCCTAACCGTAACCCCCCAAAACCCCTAAAACCCCTACCTTAACCCTAAACCTAAAACCTAACCCCAATCCCAAGACGGTGGAACTGCACATGCGCAGAAAGGCTCGATAGCACGTCTCGATAGGTAGTATTTTATGACAGAACACCGGAATCGTAACTTAAATCTAGCAAGCGACCGGACTAAGGAAAATAAGTACGAACTAAAATTAAAAATCAAAAAGAAGACAGCTTGTGGGAAAGATGAACGTGTAAAAGTATGTACCCAAAAATCACCGGAGGAGAATCAAAAGTCGTAGCCAAGTCGAAGCATCCTCCGATGCCCCAATTGACAGCACGCTGGTTTTCATGCTATTAACAGTGACTTCAATAGTTAAATCATTCAGTATTATCTTTTGATGAGCAGCTATTCAGAAATTACATCAACTGCTATTGACAGCTTGAAATATTAAAGATCAAAGGATAATATTAACACATATAAGGTCCCCTGCAACCTTTATTGACAGTTTGTATATTTCCCGTGAAATGTATAGTCCCCAGGGAAGGACTAGGCCCCGCAGACGTCATAAATCCTGGCGGACTCAGCCAGCCCATAACGCTGTTAATCTCAATTAGAAATCTGCCACCCAAGCCACCCAGGTCCATGTGCTATCTCCTTCCCGTACGGGTCTGTCTTTCAATTCAAGCCGTTCTCCAGTCCTAGATGGATCAATCTGAAGGTCACTATGCTCTTTACCTGCACATGTCATCAAAATCGCAACAAACTCCTAGAATTATTAACTGAACGCTACACATATACACAGCCTCACATATACTAAATTTAATCATGCAGCGCTTTCGGCGTAGCAACGGTTTCCAAACTCCTGGGGACTGAATTTAAGAAGCTTGCTGTACTTCGTCATGACACTGAAGACGTCATGAACTCCAAGACAGGCAGTTTTTACACTGCATATCTTACCATGGCATATCCAGTCGTTACAAGGCACACATGGTGAAATGCCCACAATGCCTTGCAGGAGATGCTGATCCGTAACCAGGCTGATGCTTAAAAGCAAGGAAACGCACGTGGGCATTATGGAGTCGTTGTGCAAATAAGAACATAAGAAATTTGCAAACGAGAGGAGGCCATTCGGCCCATCAAGCTCGTTTGGGGAGAACTTAACTAATAGCTCAGAGCTGTTAAAATCTTATCTAGCCCTGATTTAAAGGAACCCAGGAATCAAGGATGAGCATATCATAAATGATCACTTAGGGGTGAAGACCGTCTGCACGTTGATGATTTTCTCACAGTGGGACTCACTCATGTTGTTTTCCATGTCTTGATCTTTCCCATATTTTCCTCTAAAATCCCGCACCGACTGAATAACTAACCGTGTCACCGTACCTAGACCTATACCCACAGTCCCCGAAAGCACGCGCTGCGCCCAAATTCTCCACATTACACTCACTCACAAAATCACATTTTCATACTCTGAAATACAGATACCGAAAGCAAACAGACGGGAGAATGGGTTGGACAGAATGATCGATGGGGTTCATAGCATGACGTAATTGCACCGAACATCTCATCGCTGCAGTTAAAACAAATATATTCATTTTCATTTCAATTCACGCGTGCGGCTTAACCAACCCATTCATATTATAGCCTACACCAGGTTAAAGTAAAATAATTCAGGTAGACATTGACTTAATAATTGTTTTGTTGATTCCCAGAAAAGTGACAGCAGATCAGCACCAATATGTCCTTCCTCTGAACTGTGCTTGCACTCTTTTTCTGTCGATCCATCAAAAATAAAAAAACAGAAAAAGAAAACAGACACAGACGAGCTGCGTCAGGATATTCACGGTCGCCGTCGGGTCTAATGGAGAGTGGTTGTTTAAAGAGATGATGCTTTACGGTGCGCTACAACCGAGGTTTAAAAAGTTACTGTCCGTGTTCTGAGGCTGCAGCACTTTCACCGCGTCCTCTTCCTCATACAGACACACGCACAGGCTTTTATCTTCCTCAAAATAAAAGCCAAACTAAAGGCTTTGCACTTTCTCCTTCCATCTCCGACGGTAGAAACCAATAGACACATAGGCTATGGCTGTTAAGATCAAGATGCTCAAATAATGTTAAACAATACATATTTTCCACTCAAATCCCCGGCAGCAACAGCCACTTACATACTCATACAGGGTAGACTAAACTCGTATGGCACAAAAACAACAAAATGAACAAAAATATTCATAAAGACGACAGCATCGTATTAAAATGATATGAATAAAGATTTATTTTTATATGAACAGGTGGTTTGATTTTTATTGTATTTTACAAGTTTCTATGACAATCTCGCAAAATTTTCTAGCATATTCCAAGAATGGAAATGGAAAAGGATTTATTGCTGAATGTTAAATGAAATACACTTTGACGGACTGGAAAACTTCTCAGTTGCTGCTGTTGACCATGCACCCATCCTACCTGGGCCAAGAGGACATGCAGAAGGGAGGCGCTCAGAAGCTCAAGCGAGCAGAAAGATAAACAAAGTAGGAAGAAACGGGGTTGGACGTAACGGTAAGAAATACTAACGGGGCAATTTCACATTTAAACTAACTAGAGAAGCGCTGCCTTCATTTGCATCGCCTAAATATACAGAATAAGACCCGATACCCTGAACGAACAAACAGAAAAACAAAATCAAGTGGAATTTGAGCAGTGAAATAAAACACATTTCAGTCTAGGAATTATACCATTGTGCCTTTTGATAAAGCAATAAGTATTTATTTAATGATCTAGGTTCTTTTGGATACATTGTGTCATTTTTGTAACTGTTTTGCTTGAAAACAGGTATGATATGTTTTTTTTACTTACCATTATAAATCACCTTTAAAGGTATTATATAAAACAACGTAATGCCAAGAATCGCTCCTCTTTTAATTTCGATGCGCCCGAAATCATTTTGTCACAATATCCGTGTATTTTTTATTTTTATTTTTTTGGAGACGGATAGATATTCACGGTAAGCCGGTTGAAACCACTACGCTTTTTCACTGACAACTACTTAAAACAACTGACAAGTGTGAAACGGACGAAGCGGCTGTTGAGATGAGCGACTGACGCCCGCCGATCACCGACCGAAGATGACGCGCGCCAGGTCAACCCGATAGCGGGATTGTGGGAGTAAATGTCGGTGGTGTTGGAAGATGTGAAACGTATTCCTTTATGCAGAAAAGGTAATCCATGTCTGCATAATTAAATTTAAGAAGATTGTATCAAGTATGTATCAAAACTCAGCCTCTCGCAATAATAATAATAATAATAATAATAATAATAATAATAATAATAATAATAAATGTTCCAGTATTCATGGAGTGATTTGGTTGTCTCATGTAACCGGGGACAATTGCAAACACACTTGCAGACATTACTTTGCCACAATGGACTATTGTCGTCACACTCTGTAGAAAATGATGTCATCAAACAGACCTAAATACAAGGTTTGCATATTTTGGCATTTTGACAGACTCACAGCTATGTTCTTCTGTGTGTTTCTCTCTCTCTCTGTATGTATGTGTGTCTGGGTAGGGGGGGTCCTCCACCCTGGGGCTCCCGTCCCCACCCCTACTCAGGACTGCTGGCTGAGTAATGGTCTCATCCAGGGAAGGTAGAATCATGGTCCATTCCTTCAGTAGTGCGGTGGAAGCCCTGACACGCGGCTTGTAGGTGCTGCTGCAGTAATG
>JAODLC010000052.1:2147934-2160821 GCA_026781145.1 Hippopotamyrus pictus | reverse complement strand
GACATGGCGTGGCTGGCGTTGGGGGAGGTGATCTGGAAGGTAGGCACCTGTGGGGGCAGTGAGTAATGGAAGTCCACCGGGGAGAGGCGCGCCGGCGTCGTCAGTGCCGACACGTACCTGCGGGGGAGGGGGAGATTACGTGGGGGGAGAGATGGATAAATACAGGAGAATGACGTCTGAGTCTGGTCGTCCCATTCCCTCACGCGGTGGAAGGGTGTAAGCAGAGCCCACGTTCGGCCCATTTTATGCGGCGTGCTACACAGCTGCACTGCATCGAAGTTCCCCGAGGTACAAGCAGGCCCACCCCCCACCACCAACACCAACTTCAGGCCACTCCCTCTGCCCCCACGTTTACTATGGCACTGGGAAGATTTTAATATACACATTAGAAACATGCAGCTTGAAAGGTTCAATGGCACACCAAAAATAAGATGATTTAATCTGTGCCCCACCCTGCTGAAGTGTATATAAACTCTGCTTCTACTACAATAATGTGCCTCTGTTCTGACACTATGTCTCTACTCTTGTAATCTGCTTCTGCTCTGATAATCTACCTCTGCAGTGACACTCTGCCTCTACTCTGAGAATCTGCCTCTGCTTTATCATTCTGCCTTTACTCCAATAGTCTTCCTATGCTCTGGCACTCTGCCTCTACTCTGTTAATCTGCCTCTGTTGACACTCTGCCTCTACTCCAAGAATCTGCCTCTTCTCTGACACTCTGCCTCTGTTCTTGACGCTCCGCCTCTACTTTAATAATCTGCCCCTGCTCTGACGCTCTGATGGTTTCCCTTTGCTCTGACACTTTCCTTCCTAGTATGCTGATGTCATACTTGGCCTCTACTCTGATACACGTCCTCTGCAGTGACATCCCGCCTCTGCACTGCCTCTCATCCCTCTGAAAACCAAACATGTGCCATTAAGTCTTTCAAACTGGCACGGCCATCCCCGCGGGGGGAGGTCGCCATGGAAGCGAGCGTTTTAACGTGTACACTAAAATGTGCACAGTGCCATAGCGGACGGTGCGGGCATCCCACCTGTCGCTGTGCGGAGAGTCCCCCAGCGAGTCGAAGGAGTCCCTGTACCGTGCGGCGGGGTGGTGGGGCTCAGTAATGCCACAGTGTGCCGCACGCCTGGCCCGCGCCTCCATGCACGCAGGACTGTTGCATTTACTGGTCCCCACGGAGGACGACGCCATGCCCGAGGGGGAGTCCGACAACGCGCTCTCTGTCCTGTCCAAGCTCCATGTACGGTCCTCGTGTCTGCGTGGGGGCAGGGCGAGGCGGGGGGAAAGCAAGAGCGCCATCACATTCATGTCCCCAGAGCCACCAGCGCTCCCACCTTCCAAAAAGTGCAGCGTAGGCCCAGGGGTACATGCTGATCCATGCAGGGGGGGGGGGGGGGCCAGAGAACAGCTGGAAAGCATATAAACTGAACAGGCACACTTCACTGCAGCCAGAGAACAGGACAGCACTGCTTCCTGCACAGGAGTAATTCTTTCGGATTCTCGACCAGAAACACTCTATGTTGGTGCAATACCTGTGAGTGTGTGTGTGTGTGTGTGTGTGTGCATGTATGTACTCTCTGTCTGTGTATGTAATCGACACGGACGTGTATCATTCAGCTGGAGGACCGTGTCCGGTGTGGACACATACGCCCTGGTATGTGTATCACAGCTCGCAGTGCATTCTGGGTACTGTGAAAGAATGAATCATCAGTTGGAAGTTTATATTTGCATGACGCAAGTGTTTTAACTTTTCGGATCACTGGCTTTAACTTAAACATGACTAAATAAATGCTGCTTCATGTCTTCAACTGAAAGACATAAGTGAGAAGGATCCAAAAGGAAAATTAAATACATATAATATGTTTTTGTGCGCTCAGTGTCAGTGAAAGCTGTTTTTTCACTAGAAACTCCAGCGACAATAAGAGAGAAACTCAGCGAGGCACATATACAGCCACCAGGTGGCGACCAACACACTGGAAAAAAACACTGGTCAGTTTCTCGGCAGAGGAACCAGGACCCAGAGTATAAGGAGGCTGCCTGCCCAAAGTCATCAGGCATTTGGCTGAGTTTGTGAGGGATTTCTGCTGAAGGATGGCGTTCTTTATCAGTGCCATCATCGCAAAAGCTGGTCCTTTAATCCAGTGTTTCTCAACCCGGTCCTCGGGCACCCCCAGATGGTCTGCATTTTTGCTCCCTTCCCAGCTCCCCGCCAGACAGTCCATGTTTTTGCTCCCTCCAGCTCCCCGCCAGACAGTTTATGTTTTTGCTTCCTCCCAGCTCCCCACCAGACAGTCTATGTTTCTGCTCCTTTCCAGTGGGAGCTGGGAAGGAGCAAAATGTGGTATATCTGGTGTTCCCTAAGGACCAGTTTAAGGAACACTGCTTTAATCAGCCCAAGCTCTGGCCCCCCCAGGACATGTCCTTGGTTTTGACTGGGTTGGATTATCTGCAGCTCAATCAGCCCGATGTGGGGGGGCCAGGCTGTGTGTGTAATTGGTCCAGAAGACTAATGCGCTGGAGGGGTCGTGTGATGGCCATATTGCTGCGGCAATGGGGGAAAGCGGAGAAGTCACCTACAGTACAGGGGATTTTGGAGGCGTCATGGTAACCTTGTACTGGGAGAGTAAGGCGGCGGCGGCATTCACCTGTGTGTGGATGAGTGGGCGGGGCTTGATGTGTGGTGGGATCTGGAAGACGCTCGGCTGCCAGAGAAGGACGCCTCTGCCCCGTGCCGAATGACTCGCTCGGTGGCTGGGGCGTTCTTCGAGATGTACTGCAACGGAGAAGGCTACGTAACAGGAAGCCCGGACAGGGAGCATGGGAAGAGGGAGGCATTGTGGGTATCGTAGGCTCCTAACCGCATGGAATGGGCAAATGTAAGCCTTTGTGGACTGAGCACTTAGCTTCTGAATGTCAATGTGATATGGGTCTGTGTTGCAGTTTCTGATGGGGCGAAAGCTGTCTCTGCCCTCACAGCGAAACCAGCAACACGGAAACCAAACCACAATGAGAGAACGCCACGACAAGGATAAAGAGCTTCCATCACAAACCACAACAAAAGAACACCACCACAAGGATGAAGAGCTTCCATCACAAACCACAATGAAAGAACGCCACCACGAGCATGAAGAGCTTCCATCACAAACCACAACGAGAGATTGCCACCACGAGGATAAAGAGTTTCCATCACAAACCAAGAAAGCATGAGAAAGAACATCTTGCAGAAGACTGGAGCCTACGAGTGGTTAGCTGACACCGAAGCGGGCCTCCTAACTTTTAATGAGATTCAGCCATTGACCGAGAGCCATTGACTAATTGTATCTTTGTGTTTAACAGTACTGGACTTTCTCCAGCTTGCTGGGCAAATAAAACCATTAGATTGGCAGCAGGTCTGTAACTAGGGGGGGGGCTGCTATTCTGAGCAGGGTGTGAGACCCATTCTACTGTCTTGAAATGACTGGCCCCTCCCTCCCTTTTATTCATTTATCAGAAGCTTTTATCCAAAGTGATGTATGTTATGGAAAAAGCAGGATCAGCCAGTCCGTGGACTGGATCTTGGTTAAAAGCCTTGCTCAAGGACCCAACAGCAAAATCACTCAACAGATTTGAACCAGTGACCTTCTGATCACAGATTAGGGGTTCTAACTCACAAGGCCACACAGCACACACCACGTTATGTTAGCAAACAGCTCGTTCGGCCTCCAACTCACATCTACCATGGGGATCTCCTCGGGGCCCGGTCCCGGGTGGTTGGGTCCATTGGCCAAGTTCCGGTTAGGATGGTCGGCGCACATGTTCTGCCGCACGTGGTTGTGCATTTTCTTCCTCTGTCTCCTGCAGGGGAGATTCCGGAAACACAGAAAAACAGGGATAACGTGCTGTTTTTGAAATGCGCCTTTACTGGATTTGCCGCTCGTGTGTCTGGAGTTTACTTAGTGTCCGAAATGTGACAGTGAGTTGATGAAAGTGAGGCTCTGCTGGCAGACTGTCCTTCTGCTTACACAAGGCCATCGCTCTGCATTTTTAAAGCAGTGGTTCTGTGGAGCCATTCTCCTGCCTCACTCCTTAATAGATTTGTCCTGATACACTGATACACGTGAATTGGAAGTGATGCATTATGGGGGGGGAGGAGTCATTGATTCCACGGTTAGCTTGTCGCTTGGTGGAAGCTTACGGCCCGGCTCTCTGCTGTGACTCTCCCTCGCTGCTGTGACTCTCCCTCGCCATTCTGCCTCCAGCAGACGGAAGCGGACGCTCTCCGGGGGGGGGGACGCGCGGAAGCGGGGAGCCGTGTGACTCACGGAGCTCAGGACTCGCCAGCCCCCGGCTTTCCGAGCGGAAGCCAAACAGTGAAAAGGGGTATGATTTTGGGGGGGGGGGGGCGTAGAATGCCAACTGTGGCAAGGGCTCAGATTCCATGGAGGGGAAACGTTCAGAGGCAGCGAGCACGTCATGGTAGCTGGGGCAGGGCCTTGTGGGGGGGGGGGACTTACTTGGTTTTGCAGTAGGCGACCACGCACACGATGCCCACCACCAGCAGAGCCACACAGATGCCCGTGATCGTCAGGACCCTCTTCTGGTAAAGCTCCTCTGCTTCTACAGGAACGGGAACATGAGAGGGTGCCATTGGTCCCCACACACATCACATGACCCCTCACCCCCCAATCACTGCCCCCTGTATGTCACAGACGCATATGATACTGTGACACCCCCTTAACATCCCTTACCAAAAGTGTGACTCTGCCTATACACATTCTGTCAGACTTCTACATGACACCTACACCAAAGCTGTCCTGAGCTGCCCCCACCCCCGATGCCGTGAAGATGGTTCCGCTACCTGCGCTACATCCACACCTCCGCGTGTCAGCTGTCACAGAATCCCGCGCCACCGCTCACAGCACGTTTCCGCCGGAAATCGGGTGGGTGACCTTTTCAGGTCGAAATGAGCCGCCCCTCCCTCGCCAGGCCTGGCGACGGACTCATGAGCCCCGTGTACACGTTTCTGTCCACCTGGCTGAAGATCTAATGGGACCTCAGCACCAATCGGGAGGCCAGAGGCTTGGGGGCGGGGCTAAGAAACCATACAGCCAATCGCCGTCCTTCCTGCTGTTCCCTAACTCCCTAACGCCAACAGACGACACAGGTATAACATCAGGCGACCGCTGCTGTGAGCGACGTTCTAACATCACGTTTCAGTGAGAAATAATGCATCTCAGCAACACGCCCCGCAAATTAGAACAAAGCTGCTCCCCCCATCTTGTAAGGGACCGGAGTCTGCCTGACAGCCCCGAGTTAATCTGGAATAAATCTCGAGTTTAAAAGGTCAGTTTGGGGGATCCACTGCACTCTATAAACCCGTGAGCTGACTCTATACACCTGTGAGCTGAGTCTATAAACCTGTGAGCTGACTCTATACACCTGTGAGCTGACTCTATAAACCCGAGCTGACTCTATACACCTGAGCTGACTCTATAAACCCGTGAGCTGAGTCTATACACCCGTGAGCTGACTCCATAAACCCGTGAGCTGACTCTATACACCCGTGAGCTGACTCTATAAACCCGTGAGCTGACTCTATACACCCGTGAGCTGCCTCTATAAACCCGTGAGCTGACTTTATATACCCGTGAGCTGACTCTATATACCCGTGAGCTGACTCTATAAACCCGTAAGCTGACTATATATACCTGTGAGCTAAATGTAAAGACCCATGAACTGACTGTATAGACCCATGAACTGACTCTGTGGACTTGTGAGCTAACTCTTTGAAACTTTCCTGACCACCCTGCTCTCCAGATATCTCTTTTTAGTTCGCTGACCTCATCTCACATCCAGTGGGAACAAAGGAACAATGTAAGAACCACCTTTAGAGCAGCTTTAGCTCATTGAGAGGCCCTGTGCTGGTCTGTCCTGTGCTGGGATGGCCTACCTACACTTTTGGTTCCTGAATGTGACAAAAAATGGAGGGGGGGGGTGTTTTTGTGGCAGATATTAAAGCACACATGCACTGTGGCGTCAACACAAGAGGAATTAAACGCTGCGCCACCACACCACCGTGGGGAAAGTTCCTGTGGGCAGAATACGCGATACTCCCAACCGGGAGGGGCAACTTTTGGTTTTTTTTATGGTGCTGTTTGTGGCCAGCTGTACAGGAAGCAGGTGGATTAGGTTCAGGAGTGGAGGACGGGGGGTGGAGCAGTTACATCATCAAGTTCAGGAGGCCAGGTCGCCAAATGGAGGTCATGTGCTTTACGGCCATGTCCCGAGACACCAGAGCTCCCCTCTGGGAGGAGACCTTGTCATGACCTTGGCTGCATCACAGGAACTTTACAAGGGTGAGACGCACACCCACACACACACACACACACGCGCGCGCACAAACACACACATTATGTATTATCCAGGAACAACCAAAAATACCAAGACGAAGAGGAATGGTTTGATGTGTGATTTGTTTTTGTCTCCAGTTAATAAAGCCAGCAAATCTGGTGTATATATGTGTGTGTGTGTGTGTGTGTGTGTGTGGGGGTGTGTGTTTGTGTGTATACACACACCCACACACACACACACACACACACACACACAAATTTAATTTAAAGCCGAATCAGTGCGTGTTTTGGAGCAGAAATCCTGCAGGTGCAGATAAGCTACAACAACAAGAGATTGAAAGGGGGAAAAGGGTGGGGAGGATCTGGCTAAAGCAATGGATGGAGCAGATAGATGAAGGCAGAGCAGAGGAGGTCAGCAGTGAGCCTCGAGCTGCATGCTTGGCGTGGAGGAGTAATGGGGGAGCGGGGTGGGGGTCCAGACCCCATCAGGACGACACTGCGGACGGTCTCTCCATGGACAGCACCCATTCACCTTACACTACATCTAATGCATTTTTAACGTGTAAAATAATGCTATCAAATTCTTAATAACGATACATAAAATGATCTCTTTAAATAAACTAAATAACCAAACGAGTGTAATATATAAAAGTTTTTTGCTTCACTACTCAATTGTTTACAGGCAATCTGAAAGCACACATGCAACTTAAATGATGAAACTGCAGAAACGAATAAGTGGTGAATGGAGGGCCAGCCGACGGGGCCCTGGGGATGGGGCGGCGGTTTGGGGGGGGGGCGCACACTCACTCTAACCCATCCGGCTTCATGGTACCAGCTAACTTCTGTCCAAGTGTAAATAATTTTGCACTGCCCAGGGAACTTCTGGGTAATGAGACTGCATCTGCCTGCTCTCTCTCACCGATCCCACTGGCTCCTCCCTCCTGCCCAGGTAGGTGAGGCAGGAAGACGGCGTGACGTCGGGTTACGGTGAAGGGGCTACTTAGCGGACGCATGTCAGCTGGCTTTGCTGCGACTCCTCAGATCTCAGCAGCCCGTTTTAGACACAGGAAAGGGGACTCAGCGCAATGGGGGTGCGTGACTTAGAGAAGCTATACATCTACCTCAGTCTGGAATTAAAATGAATGATTGATCCATACCCATTAATTCAATCCCAAGATGCTCTGCCAATGCAGAAAGTTGACACAAAAAAAGGAAGAAAAAAGAAAAAACAGGTTTCAGAAAGAGATCTTCCAACATACACAACAGATGCGCATCATGTGATCAGGGCGAGATGTTAGGAAGGAGGCGTGCCGGTGGTCACGTGACGCAGACGTCGCCTCCCACCCCGGACAGGCAAAACAGAGATGGGCAAGCACTGGAGCATGCATGGCAAGACGAGCACAGCACCCACTGCCACATCCACTACACCCGACTCAGAGTCTTAAAGGGCCGGTACACATTTATTTTAACAGGTGGTCCTGTAGGGGAACCATGGCTATTCATCAGTACATTTAGATGTTTATCACTGCCATTAAAAATGCATTTTTCGACCGAATCTGGAAGTTATCTACTGGCCTGGTGCAGAAGGTACCTGCACATGAGCCTGGCTGAGATCTAAACAAGCATACAGGACCTTTTATAAATGACCCCGTATCTATAAATTCCTCACGGCCCTTAGAAACAGCTCGTCTGTTCTCATGCCTTATGGCAGAAAGCTTTAAATGCCCAGCTTTTTTGTATGCATTTCTTTATGCATTGGGTTTCAGATGCCATACAATTTAATAACTTGAGCTTTGCTGCACTCCATGTTTACATCACATCCGGGCCTTTCCTGGATCGTTGTCCTGTTACGTTTACATTTCATAAGCGTGAGCCCGTGACGAATGAGGAGACTGCACTCAAAAAACTGCACAAATGACAAACACATCAAAGTGGCCGGAATATTGAATTTAACAGCCAGGGAGCAATTGTTCTGTCTTTCACATGACAATAATTCACCAAAGACACTCCCGCCTGTGTTAACTAATCCCTGCTCGAGTAACTTAATGCATTAAACAATTTATTAAAATCCTTTTAGGAATTAAAAGCTATTGCATAACATATATCTTGCCGGGCCGTGTGGCGGCTCAGTGGGTAGCAATGTTGCCTAACACCTCCAGGGCTGAGGATCCGATTCTCACCCCCGGCTCTGCGTGTGAGCGCCATTTTCTCCCCAGGCTGCCTCCAGGTACTCCGGTATCCTCCCACGGTCCAAAGGAACGAGGTTCATACAAATCGCTAACTGTATAATAAATTCGAAACTACGCAGCCTGTAACGAAGGCGGCGGTTGGACTGTAATGTGTGGCATCAAATGCACCGGTTCAGTCCAATCCAGCTGGCAGAGGTCATGCGAAGCACCGGTCCAGTTTTGCATGTGCCAGCACATGGCCCGTTTCATGGCCTACAGGATGGCCACGTCCAAAATGAAGTCCAAGTGCATCACCCGCAAAAAAAAAGACAGGAGCAGGAATCTAGAAGCCTACAAATAATTAATGGCTGCAAACATTAAAGAGACACACGGACGAAAGAAAGGCCACGAGGGTGAAGCAGTCAATCTGACTCCTCCAAGCCGTTAGCGACGACAGAGCGGGGGTGGTGGCACCGTCACCGCGACACTGTGCCTGCTGCCTTCTGGGAAGTTTGCCGTGCCTGACGTGCTCCTTCCCAGGTGTCTGGACCATGTGAGGGACACCTTCTCATGACAGGTTCGAAGCTGGGGGATCTCTGAGGGCATCGCGGAGGAGATGTAGCGCTAGAATGCTAAATTAGCCAGAGAGGCCGCCATCATGGCTTGACTCGAAGTGGGAGGCGTGACCCAGTGCTCTGCGCGGTGGAAAGCGCTGGCAGCATGGGCCACGAGACTCTGTGCTGCCAAGGCACTGGGGGGAGGGGGGGGGGCAGCCTTCTGGGAGTTAAAGGAGTCACAGCTCAAGACATCAGGAAGACCTGAGCTCGTCCGGCTGAGACGGCACCCTCCGCCGTCCACAGCGAGGCCCCGTCGTTTCCATGACAACACACTGCTGCCAACTGATAGGCAGCAAAGCCGTCTTGGGTGAGGGGGAGGGGTAGGGGAATCTTTGGGCTTAAAGAGAGCAGCAGACTACAGGGTCTGTGCAATCTGGGCCGAGTGGGGGGTCTATGAGCAAATGGGTCTGACGGGAGGGGGAACTAGTGACCAGGTTGGGCAAGAGCGCCTATAAAGTGGAGCACGGCCCCATGAAGACCTTTAACACCCGCGTTTCAGCTATGAGGGAGGAGGCCGCTGCTGGCTATAGGACTGTAAAAGCCATGGGAGAGCAAACTCTCCACAGCCAGAAATAGCCCCACAAAGGTACGACATGCTGGTCAGCGGCGCGTGAAAGCGCCGGGACCTTGGAGAGCCGCGTCCGCCCTTCCCTGGGGCAGCGGACGTGGCGGGATTTCACCAGGAGGCGTGCAGGCTAATTACCGGGCTCCTGGGTAAAACAGAACTGCCCCTTACGGCTCGCGGCCGCTGGCCGGAATGTTACCTTATACGACATTCTGAGTTTTATTACAGCTGGGTCGCACTAAAGGTGGGGGGGCTGGAGGCTGTGGGGGTAGGAGCGGCACTTATTAGTCAATCTGCCTAATGTAAGGTGTTAGCGTAGCCTTCAGCGTAATGAAAAAGGGCCACCTTCAAGGCTCATTCCCAATAGCAGAGTCCATTTACCCTGCCAAGTGAACACAGGTCTGAAGGTCCAGTAACACAGTGTTTCCCAGTCCGGTCCTTGGGGACCCCCAGACGGTCCACATTTTTGCTCCCTCCCAGCCGAACATCCCACACTTCTGCTACCTACCGGGAGTTGGGAGGGAGCACAAATGTGGACTGACTAGGGGTCTCTGAGGACCCAGTTGGGAAACACTGCAGTAATAGATTAAAACACTGTGCTGGAGAAGCAGAGTGAAGACTGAACTCCACCCATCTGCCAGACTAAAGGGAACTGGGAACCTTAAAGAGTCCCCGTGGAGCTGTGTTTCACTTCCCATGTCACGCCGAGTCGTTCTAGTTGCTTCCGTCGCCGTCTCCAACGTGGTCCTTTATAACTCCAACTTCTTACTGCTTAATAGTTGTGACAGTTCTGGATGATTTTGGAAGGTCCTTTGTGTCAGGGGGTTGCATGAAATGTTAGAGAGGCTCACTAATGTGACACGCCCCTTCATCGCCAGTGCAGCACAGGGACTGGCTGATGCTTAATGCTCTATGCTAAACTGGCCGCTCCACTTCAATCTGATTGGATGGCTGAAAGACAAGTAGGGCGTGACTTCCTGGGGCGGGGCAGTACCAGGTGACAAGCACCTCCAATCACCCTCTTGACCAGAATCAGTCTAACGCTGATCTTGCGGTGCAAAGGCTAACCACTACTCTTACTGTCACGCACACTCCCCGGGTCAGGTGTGTGACTCAGGTGGAGTTTAACTCCTGTCTCTCCTTCACCTGGCTGAAGACTAAAACCCGAGGTGCAGTTGCTCCCTGGCTGTGATGAATGTCTGCTGCTTTTGTCACGGCAACCCGTAGCACTCACTTGATTACTGCTCTCCGCAGGAAAATGCTATGACAGGTTATGTTAATGTTTTTATAATAATAATAATTTGTATTATCATTAAA
Source organism: Hippopotamyrus pictus (assembly GCA_026781145.1). Taxonomy (NCBI): domain Eukaryota; kingdom Metazoa; phylum Chordata; class Actinopteri; order Osteoglossiformes; family Mormyridae; genus Hippopotamyrus; species Hippopotamyrus pictus. Next base: position 2,149,820 of record JAODLC010000052.1, on the reverse strand, counting down.
ATTGAATCTTGGTTTTTGGAGCTGGACATTTAATACTCAAAGGTACAACTGCAAAAGCCCTATAACAGGCAACCTCTGTTGGAGGATCAATGTCAGCCAAGCGACGTGCACCCGGTCTAATGTCCGACATCTGTCAGACTGCAGGTATTCGCTGGGATCACGGTGCGGGGAGCGGCAATGGCATCCTGATCACGCTCTCTGTGATCGACTGGGCATGCCTGAGCCCCTCCCAGGCTGGGTGGGTTTCCCCGTCACATGACTGGGTCTCCCTGGCTCTGCGGACACGCTGTTAGTTAGCGGTCATGCATCGTGCGTCCTCGTTAACGTCGCCCTGACTGTGGCATGCTGATACTGTTATCCCATAATGCTGCGCCTCGCTGACCGCACTGGGCCACCACATCCATTTCAATAACAAAACAAAAAAAAATAAATAAAACAGCATTCTTTAAGCCGGTGAATTCCTGTTTTTGTCATGCAGTAATTAAATAATTATGTGTCACAATCCATGCTAATTGATTTCCCAATTACTCGTCCTTTAAGGATGAAAACAAGAAGTATCAAAAGTCTAATGTTTATATATGCAAAAGTCGCTATAACGAAATACCTATTCAGTGCTCTGGTGAAAAACAGGAGGGCATGCAAAATGTTGTGTGTCTGTATTTGCTTTGAAATCTGCATAAAGTAGACTAAACTGTATGGGCACGAGGCAGGGATTAACCCAGGACAGGGCCCCAAGCCATCACAGTACGTCTGGTTTTGCAGTACTTTGACTTCTGTCTGTTAAATTCTGTTTTGTTTTCAGGCACACCGCAGACGACACGTATAGATGCACACCGACACAGACATACACACAGACACATACATGGAGATATAGTGCATTTTGCTTTGAATCTCTAACTTGAATACCATGGTTTTTCTTATCACAACCATTATTGTCTCCAGCAAACAGCTGGAAATGTAATTTAAAATGTGGGTTGCTAGCACAGTACAAGGCAGCAATGTGTAAATATTAGTTAGAAAATAATAACATTACATGTTTTATATATAGTCTGCTTAAGTAGAATTGACATGCCGTTGGTGAGGAAGGTTGGTGCGCAGGAAGCTGTTTCTATATATTTTTTAATCTGGTTATAAAGTATTGCTTGCTAAGCGACCCAGATTGCAACATGCATATATACGTACACTTTAGGAAATCCACCCAATGCGTCTCCGTCAGCAGCACTAAGTGGAAATCTGCACCATCTCCATCTGTCAGCTTAAGCTGCGTACTTAGCATTTTATGAGGTTTACATTACCAGGTAGTTCGCGTCTCTTGAAAAAAGCCTTCGGTGTCCGTTTTTAGTCAGTTTTTTTTTTTTTGATCTTTCAAGTTTTTAAGTTCGGTCAATTTTTTGTGCTGAGTACCGTGAAATTCGACCTTGTCACTTTGTGACTGTCACACTGTTACCGGCAGCGACGGAAGCCTGGAAAGCTTTTATACTTCTAAGTATGAAAGTTGTTTGTTTAGGGTAGGCTTCGCTAATTAACGAATAATGGTCGTCGCATGTTAAACGTTTTAAGGTAGGAGAACACAAGGAGCGTGGGAGGGAGGTAGTGTATCTGCAGCCTTTCAGACGCGTCGGCCAACACAGACGGGATGGGACACGGCTGGACTGAAGGACGGACAGACACGGCACATGCCACACATCAGCTCGGGCATGCAGTCACCCTGCAGACGCACAGAAGAAGGAATGAACATACTGTAGAAATCGTCCATAACGTAGGTTTGACAGCGATCACCGTTATAATCATTTGGGCACCTGATGGGAGGGAAACAGACCACGGGGAGAGGAAGAGAGGGGCGGGGAGACAGTGCGGAGAGAGAGGAGGAGGAGGAGGGAGGGAGG
>JAODLC010000052.1:2113373-2145393 GCA_026781145.1 Hippopotamyrus pictus | reverse complement strand
GGGGAGTGCTGTCCACTTAATCAAAAAAAAAACCCAGCATTCATTCTCGCTAAAACCTGAACCAATCTGCAGTCCCCCCCACCCCCTCAAACCCAGGGAGAGTGTGATGGTCATCCTCCTGAATCTGTCTGCCCCCATCGCACCTGAATTCCTGAATGTTCCAGAAGCCAAAACCAGACTTTGCTTCCTAATTCCTTATGCCCAGTGCTCCTTGACAGCCAAAAACTATATTACAAAACATTCATTTTACGTAAACACATTTGCCTCTTATGCAATTATGCAAAAAATGAATGTGATGCAGCAATACGTAACCGTGATACCAGATATGACATACACTACTGCGTTTGTTGAAGCAGTCATTGAAAACTGATTTACATACATGCAAATATATATCACATTATGACAGGGAGGGCTGTTCACTATCTCCCCTACACATGACAGTGACTCACAGTCTCTTTCAGGAGCCATTATAAAGTCAAAAACTCAAATATAAGTCAGACCTTGGTTTCAGGAACATTATTATAGCGTGTATACAGACAAACCCCGCTTAAGATCCATATTTTTCCCCTGGGAGCATTTCCAAGTCTCAAATGCATCCAGCTAATAAAATGCCGGCTTAGAGCTCCATGTTGGGGCCGCTTACTGAGGTGTCCGCATGCCACTGGGGGCTTCTCGTGTGTGTAAGTGTTAGGGTGGAGCAGCTGACAAAAGCCATAAATGAAAGGGTCCCACTGGGATGAGCCCCCCCCCCAAGGGAATGACATTCTGAATACAGAAGCGTCACAACTATTGTGTCAATGCCCCCTGCCCCCAAAGAGAAAAGTCACAACAATCAATAGATCGTAAAAAAAAAAAAAAAAAAAAAAAAGCACAAGTCCCCAGCTCCTGGAGGAAACTGAAACCCGGTGAGGGCAGGAAATCACACACGCTCCGGCGGCGTGCAAATGGAAAACGAAACTCTCACGCGAGGTTGTTCCCGTGAATGTCAGGCTCACGGGCCTGTTTCAGGTCCAAAAGAAAAAAAAGTCACGACAAAAAAAAAAGTTCAAAATGTCGTGAGTGGAGTGTTTGCTAACAGAGAAACTCAATTCCCACTAAGATGAGTCGTATAAAGTAATATCATTTTTATCCGATCTGTTAAGTGGGTGATAAGAGCACCTCCTGCGGATAACAACACCTCCAAAACCTTGTGGACGATATTAATATTTACTCTGGAGGCATTTTCTCTTCTCTCAGGTTGTGTTACAAATAGGACTATTGGTTATCCCTACTCACCCTGCATGCGTTAATTGAATTTGTATTTGATGGTATTATTTGTTACACACCGTGCGTACGGAAGCTGAGGACCGCCATGCTAATACTGCACTGCACGCTCCTGTGTCCCCAGAACAGCCTCGTTTATTTGATGCAATCGGCCTTTCGCCAGGATGCCAGTCCACGGGGATTCGGCGGGGCCCCCCCCCCCCCGGAGACACGTCGCCCCCTGCGTCTTCTACGGATAGCAGACTGCGCTACACCCCCAATGGACACCTGAACCTGTAAAACCTAGCAGCACCTCAACACAAAATATTATTTGTCTCAAGTTTTAAAAATCCCCCCCCCCTTAGTAACTGGAGAGGATTTAACAGTTAAAATCATTTTGGAATTGTGGCTATCATCTGCTTATATTACATGGTAATACGGATGGAAGCCTGTGCCCTTAATGTTTCGCATGAGTTCCATCGCCTTGTCTTGTGGATAAATTATTAGAGGTATACAAGGCCCTCAGAGCAGTGAAATGTGTGGCTCTCACTGTGTCAAAACGTTTGTCAGACGGTGGAGGTGGCTCTCCGAGTCAGGCAGCACTGAGAGATTTACAAGCAGGAGCGATTCAAGCTGCCACGATTCATCGCTGATATAGCAGCTGTCTGAAGGGGCTTTGTCCCAGACTTCTGTCATAAGCAGACTGGCACATTTAAAAAGCACATCTGCATTTGCAAAATAATTCCATGACTTTTTTTTATCACGCATTACGTAATGTGTGATATAAAAAAAAAAAAGGCTTTCAGCAGTGGATGTTTTATACCAATGTCCACACAAGATCGTGTGGTGTTCTCCTCCAAACAGACTCTGTGACGTCTGATGTGGTATGACCCGATGGACACCAAATGTCTGGAACATCTGCACGACTTCGATGTTTGTAAACACAACCTGTCAGCCTCTCCTGGCCACATAACGACCGTTAAACTGACTAATTGTATGCGGCCACGGATGTTAACGTCCGGCCAGATTGCGTCTTGGGTTATGATGCTCCTTTCGCTTATGGACTCTTCCGCTAGTTGCCTCGGCTGGTTTTTTTTCTTCTCGTAAACAAACGCCATAACACTCGTGACAGGGCAAAAGGACACGATTGTGAGCTGTGCAGTGAGGTAAGCATCTGCCCGTCCGTTTGCAAGAATGTCAGGACGTCTTAATGACCGTCATGCGTTGTTCATTACGCTAATCCACAAAAAACTATCCCTGAGAACAAACAGTGCTATGAAAGATTAATTCAAGAGCACTAGGGCTGTTAAATTCCCCGCGTTTTATAATTAGCAAACGTTGTTTAACACGACGTTTTTTGCTATGACTTTCATCGAGATGTATTTTATGTTCTCTCGGTGCCAAATTAAGAAATGAAAACGTAGCAGAAACAGCACGGAATGAAAAGGTAGAGATGGGTGTGCTTGGGGTCGTTCTGGGCGTCTTTCTGCCGCCCGCTCAGAGCGACGTGAGGGCACTCAGCCGGACACGACGTGCCTCCACACCCGGCTGATAAGGACGTCCTCTGGGTCATTTCTGAGCTTCTGAGAAACTTTATATTTCAAAGTGAATGAGAGAGGTATAAATAAGGGTCTGGCCTGTCAGACGTGCTTGTCCACCGTGGAGTAATACGCTGAGAAGCCAGGCCCGTATTCAATGAGCTGGCTGTGGGCTACAATTCCCCCCGGGCCCTGACTGCATTATCAGACTTCCTGGATGCGTGCCGTCCCATGACTGAATTAGCTGCGGCAATTGACTTATTGCTGCGTCCAATTTGTACGTCGGCCTTCGGTGAGAGTGACGGGATCCACTGGGCAGAGCGGAGAGGCCTGCTCTCCCCCCGTTTGATTTAATGATTTTCACTGAGGGTAGGAAGGCATGAAGAGCCTCATACCCCAGCCTGTGTGATGCATGTGACGCTCCCGCTATGCAGGGAGGGTGGCTGCCGGCTCGCCCTGGACGGCTCCCAGACACCCCTGTCTAGTGACGGGGGTCGCACTTTCCCCCACAGCAAGAAAAAGAAAAAAAAAATCTATTTTTCCAAAACAAATGAGTTCTACACCCTTGATTTAAAAAGCATCTTTATAAATCTGCCCCATTTTCTAGGAACTGAAATGTAAGCACGGACCCTTCACTGTTTACATTGTGGGAGGCCTCGTCCGCCATAAATATTTGTCTATCTGCTAAAGCGCCGAGGCAGGCCTCGATTGCCGCCGAAGCCGTCTCACCGGGAGCCTGCAAAATGTCCAATCTGTCTGCTTTTCAGCCGCTGGAGGTGCCCAGAGAAAAGGAGCCCCATATCTATTACAATGGCGAGACCCGACACAGAGTGTAGCTGCAAACTGAAATAAGAATGAAAGACCCTGTGTTCTCTCTCTCTCTCTCTCTCTCATTCTCACTCTCTTCTTTCAATGGACTGGCAGTGGGGGGGGGGGGGGCAAAGTGTTACACAGTGGAAAAAACGACATGTAAGAGGAGGGCAAGGGAAAAGGTCAGTATGTAAGAGAGAGGACTAAGCGAAAGTGCGGAGAGGCAGATGGGAGATCCAAGAGTATCCGAGACCATTAATCAAACCTGTTGGAGTATCTGGGCCCAGCAGTCAAAGGTCAGATGATATGATTCCTTGACATGACTTATCACAGTTCCTGCCTTAAAGCTTTATCTCGTTTACATTAAATTACTCCTTTCATTTCGTAACTGACAACTGCGTAGGGAACAGGTTGGCATTCAGTACTCAGAATGACATGAACTCTCTGGTGGACATTATGAGCCGCGAGCGGGGATTACCTTCCAGTGATTCGACTTTCTAGTTAAAATATTACCAGGAACTGAGATTTAAATGTGAGATAAGATCAATTACGACAAAAGGGGGAATTAAGCTGGCCAACCCACAGCCGAAACAGGCACACACACGCTCTCATAAATATGCATATAAGTTAGTGACGTTCCAGCACACTCAGGAGCGAAAAGCACGAAAGCACACCAAGAAATGGAAAATGTCACTCACTTACTTGCAAGAGAGCTGATTTATACCGTGTATGAAGTAACAGTCACCGTCATTCACACAGTAGGCTTTCTCTGTCTCGTTGCATCTTCTGGCGTGACCTGACCCCGGAGACAGTGTGGTGGTTACTGCAGGAGACAGGAGAGAATGGATGTCAGCTCCCGGGGCAGTACGGACCCCAGGGTAGCACAGCACAGCAGCGAGGGAGTCACGTGCGCTGAGGAATTAATGCCCCGCAGAGGCACCGGGAGATAAATATGGAAAGTATTACAGCGGCTGTAAAGGTCTGCCAGGTTATTGTTAGAAACGGCAGTGTGGAGGTTTTTGGACCCTCGCTGTGCGGCGCATGGGAGACGGATCATCCTTCACCAGCGCTGGAGACACCGTGCTTACCAGCAGTGACATCCCAACTGATACAGGTCAACCCACATTGTCTGCAGGGCGTGGGGGGGTGGGGTCCGAACATTACCCGCGTCACATCCTTCTACACGATCTTACACGTGGCGCTTCATCTCACTGCTCCCATCTCTGGCAGAATGTGACACGGAACGTGCGGCTCGTCAACCACGAGGAGCGCACAGTGACTGAGCACCTATATCCAGAATAAAAGTCCCAGAAAATGACCTGAAAAGCACTGGAACCATCATAGAAATTAACGAAATCCGTAGAAATTAAGGACACATGGGCAATAGGTCTTTTTATTTAACAGATTATAATAGGACAATATTATCGGAGCGGGGCAAAATGAGTTTAAATATGATATAATTGCTGTTGTTCTTGTCCGTTTATACTCTTATATAAGATGGGAAGGAGGCATCCCATGGGGGCTGGTGCCAAGTGAGTCGACAAACCCATTTGCTCACCATTACCCAATCACTGATCATTTAAATACTTCTGTTCCCTCTCTAAGCCCCAGAAACAGCATGTCCAGACATTCCCCCATCCCACGTCCACCCGTGGACGTCAGACTGTGCTCTGATAAAGTCAAAAAGTGAAAAAAAAATCCGCCATCCCTCTATGAACAAGGCATTCACTTAATTAACGAGGTATACTGAGTGATACAGTAGCTGATGTAGTAAAATACATTACTCAGGTGGGATCCCCCTGTTAGCAGGCTAGCTTTCGCTAACCAGCCACTAGGGACACCCCTTTTAGCAGGCTAGCTTTCACTAACCAGCCGCTAGGGACACCCCTGTTAGCAGGCTAGCTTTCACTAACCAGCCGCTAGGGACACCACTGTTAGCAGGCTAGCTTTCGCTACTCAGCTGCTAGGGACACCCCTTTTAGCAGGCTAGCTTTCGATAACCAGCCGCTCGGGACACCCCTGTTAGTAGGCTAGCTTTCGCTAACCAGCCGCTAGGGTTACCCCGGCTGTGACATGAGAAGATGGGAGAGTCGCATGCAAATTAAACAGCATCATAAATTAAAAGGCGCGAGCGCTGCACTGATTTGAGTCATGCTGATTGGATGATCACGCCTTTAATTAGAGTCATACCTGAAGATATATAGAAATATCTTTAACATTAAACTGCTCTATAAGTGATAAATACATGAGGAACAACCCTAATTACTACTGCTGTGAAAACTAATGCCATCATGGTTATAATGCAATAATATTACCCAACAATAATAATATTACTGACAGTAATAACTATTTAACTACTACTACTACTACTACTATTACTACTACTAATAATAATAATAATAATTGCTTAGACTGAGTATCAATTGGTGAATAAGCTCACTGTAAGGTTTATTTTCAATAAATATTTAATTTTTTATAAAAACCACAAAAACACATTAAACATAATTTGAAACTGATGAAATTTAATATGGTGAATTTATTGTTTCCTTAAAAAAAGCCAACGATAATAATTATGCATAAAAACTTACACTGGGTGTGCTTTAACAAATCCTATTGTGTTAAGCATTTACATTGAAATGCAACTGCTAAGCTGTTTACCTTCATAATATCCTGCTTACTGTGGCACTGAACAGGGCTCTTCTTTGGGTAACTTTTCCATTTCATTAATCTTACATGAGTTCTCTGCACAAATGGAAATTGAATTTACCTCCGACTTACTCCTGTCCTAATATCTGATCGCAGGACAATGTGACATAAGTGAGCAAACATATGACTTTTGTTGGATTTCCTTTCTTGCACTGCAGGTTTACGTGCAAAATCAGCACAATCATCCTTTGAAGGAAAGGCAAGAAAAGCACAGTCAGATAGCTCCAGGAGTCAGTGATGGTGGACAGGAGTACCCACAATGCTTTGAGGCACTGACCGCTGTGCCAGGTGACCGCGCTATGGCTTCTGTAAGTGGTAAGAACTTACCCATGGACCACCTTTTAACTAGAACCAGATCAGGATTAAAGGTTGAAGACCTTTGTGTGAAGTTTGCAAAGTTTACTGCGCAGAGGGAGTGGCCTCAGGAGGGAGTGGCCTCAGGAGGGAGTGGCCTCAGGAAGGAGTGGCCTCAGGAGGGAGGGTCAGGTGACTAGGGTTTGGGTCCCAAAAAGGTACAACCCCCATGTCTGTAAGCCTGCTGCACACCACAGCTCTCCTGCTTGGTTTCCAGTTCGTGTTTCCTTATAGTGCCCTGTCTGTTCCTGGGCCCATATCACGCCTCACACATCCCCGCACATGACGGTCCCCTCCATGGCTGTAAGTCACCATCAACGTGAGCATTTTCAATAAAACAAAGCACTGTGTGAATTGCCTTCTGATGTACTCAGTCTCACTGGAATTACTCCACCGAGATGAGCGATAGCTCTTTTAACTGAGAGTCTATATTTTGGCCGCACAGATAGAAGAAGGACATCCTTGGACACCTGCTGTAGATTAGCTGAGACAGATGTTGAACTCTCCACCTAGAGCAGGCTGATTATAGACTGGGGCTTGCAAGCTCGCTGTTTTTTGCACTTCTTTTTTTTTTATTTTCCCACCATAAATCTGTGATTCAATGACATCATGCCGAAACCTCTGTACCACATGGGTGTGCTATTGGATACACTCAAGGCAGAATAACCTGAAGGGTATCCACTGTAAGCCTCAATAATAATCATATCATCTTTACATTTCACCCGCTTGTAACAATACCACATTTTGTCCTTTCAAAGCACAGCAATTTATAATAAACTCAAATAATGGCAAAATTATTTGTAAGTCATTCTATAGAAAGATACTGTAATAGTGCCCCGGCAGGATTTCTGAATAGGATGCATATAGTGTGTGTCTCTTAAGTGAGTTTTACATTTCAAAAACATAATTACAGAGGTCTGCAGTCACAACACCTGTGTAAAGCTGAAATCGCAGATATCTTTATTAGAATGACAACATACAGCCCAAAATGAGGATTTATACGCTTCTCCTGTAGACATGATGCTACTTCCAAAGCTTGATTCATAAATAAACATCAGTAAATTGGTCTATCATTCAGGAACCTTCAACTAACAGCATCTCGGTATGGTCCTGTGAAGCAAACAACGTCCTGGGCATCAAGAGTAGCTGTCCTGAAAAATAATAAAAAATTGTGCATTTTTAACTATAGAGTAATAGCCCTTAACGCATTAACTGCATACACGCTGTGTCAGAAGCCAAGCATCCATGCGGCCTACAGGAAAATATGCAAATCCCTCGAAACAGAAGGTTACAGGTCACAATGAGTAATACCCAAAATGGGAACATAAACATCTCGCTGTTTCCTACCGTCGGTACTCCATAACCCCGGCGTTATTTTCCATTTACGTTTGACGTTATACTGAATGCAAATGCAAATGCTGTGATTAATCTGAGAGCGAACCACTGGCATGGGCAGAATTTCACTTAAGCAAATGCAACATGTCATTTATTTAACCTGGCACTTCCTCCACTCTGCTGTTTGTCATATAACTCTATTGACTTCATAAAGGCAACTTCTTTTATTTATTCAGGCTGCGACAGCACACTGAAGTACATATGCAAATTTTTTTTTAACGTTAAAATGTACACTATTGGTTCGCCGCTTGTGCATTTTCCCAGATTTTCACTTAGTTTTTTGTCGTTACCACCTGTATGCCTGCAGAAAAACCCAGCTAATAGCTGCTCTATCTGTTCCCACCAATTCCCACCAATCAGCTTTGTTTCCTGTCACAGATAAGTGTCTGACTGGTGGACCGGCACAGCCAGTAACTGACGGAGGCCCATCAGAGTGCCGGAGCCACTTGAGGGCTAGCTAGCCGGCAGGCCGTGATGTATTTAAACTGCTCATCCCTCAGTAGGATAACGCCGATTTGTTCTGCTGCCGCGGGATTCCCTGTCACGACTGAGTACGTCTTCATTTGATGCCACCTGTTTAAACGTACGTGATATGGCCAGATGTTTCATACGAATTTGAGTTTAATGACCACGTCCGTATGACAGACCGGAAGAGAAATGCCACGCACCAAGACCCCCTGTCTCCTGGACCTTACATAATAATTACTTAGCACTCTGAATCACCAACGTTGGACTTACAACTCAATCAGTCACTGATGATACAGGGGGGCCAAAGCATAGTGACGCCAGAGGTTTGCCCTCATAAGTACGTGTGTGTGTGTTTTTTTTAACAGGAGCAGCAGAGAGGCAGCTGAGCGGTCACACTTGGCATGATTGAGAGCGAGTGTTGGTTGTCAAAGACGGTGCTTTGCACGGCCATATAAGCAAATGGAAATTTTTGCTGAGCCTCCGCCAGCTGCCCCCGAAGCCTCGAGAGAATGACTCAGCCCTCGTTTTACCAAACCCCCCCCAACCCCTCCCCCAGAGCAAAGAACTCCCCACGCTCCAGGTTCCTTCAATGCGCACTTGTCCGTATTTCACGTCTCTATTACCTCTGAGAGCCTTTCAGGGTCAGTCGGGTTACAATCTATTCTAAACCCCAAAGAACTATTCCGGCCGACAGGAAACACCAGCGCCTCCCTGCCTTGGGCTTCTCTGGGAGAACTGGCAAAGCTGGTCTGCTGCTTCTGCGATGTCATATACTGTGAGAGTTTGCATTATTATAACGATATTCCACTCACTTGGTTAGAAATGGTGATACAGGACCAGTGGGATATCAAATAGGCTGACTGGATGATGCACAAAAGCCTCACTGAGCATGTGCGATGATGCACTAAGGGACACTCTGAAGGCGTTTGTAGAATATGTCAATTAACGGCGACTGTTACGCCTTCTCAGCTCTGGTTTGTTCAGCCTTTTAAGTTGAACTTTTACTGAATAAAGCTGTCTGGCATGGTAACTCTGGTGGGTGGTGTCATCACTGTAAACCTCTGTGGGTGGGGGCTCTGACTGTGTGGAGATTGCTTGTTCTCCCCATTGTGTCTGGGTTCCTCAGGGTATGCTGGCGTCCACCTACAGTCAAAAAACATACGACTGGGGTGCTGACTGACATCCTGTCGAGGACAGTCCCCAGCCTGACGCATCCTGGCATAACTCAACGTTCACCGAGACACACTTCTGGAGAAGCGGATGGCAGACAGATGCATGAAGCGTTCCTGAATGAGGAAATGTCACTGCCTTCACATAACCCCGAAAAAATGGGTGGTCTACATTGTAAACATAGTCCTTGTGACTCCTAATACTACAAAAATACATTGTTGGAATATTTCTAAGTGATCACTCATTTAATACTGGCTGTGACAATCAGGGGTTCATCCCTTGTGGCAGACTTTAAGAAAGGCACGTACAACAAAACCGCACCATGAGGATATGTACTGTAAGTGGGAACAGTTCACCTTGTGTCTGGATGCAGGAAGAGCTCTACAGAAAGGTGTGCTGGCTGCTCATTAGCATAGAAGAGACATAATCAGCGACTGTGCCCTTTAGAAACTCAAACCTAAAACAAATGACTCAGAACTAATGTAACTGCAAAAACCAAGGCAAACTCAAACAACAGCTGGCAAATGTTAAACTGAAACCAAATGTTAACCCGACGTGTGAGAGAGCAAGGAGATGCATCACTACTATGATTCTACCTCTTCAGGCCAGCTGGCTCTTTATACTATCTGCATTTAAGTAAGCTGAAGTAGGGCCAGCTGGTCTTCATCAGTGAAAGTAGTTTGCGTGATGCAGGAAATCAATTAGGTGTTTCCATAGCCCTCATCTATAGGTCCAGGTCTTGCTGGCTCCAAATATGAACCTAGAATCTGGAGTATCTAGAAGAATTCCTTGAAGACTCTGCACAGACAGCCCTGGGGCCAATTAGCACAGCTTCTAATCATTTGTTTGCTGTTCTGTTGCATGCTACTGTTTAGATGAAGCTGCCAATGATTCCACTATGCGGAAGCTCTGTGCTTCCCCCAACAGCACAGCATGACAGTGAACCAACAAGTTTTTGTTCCTTATGTCATCAGCTTGCCAAGTAATTCATAGCAATTAATCCACCACGGAAAAGGGACTGAAGATGATGGAGAAGAGCAGAAAAGGCCATCTGGGGACTCCGATAAACAAACTGTCTTTCACCACCAGCTAAGGTTTCTAGAAAAATCTTCAAGCAAAAGCAAAAGAGCATCTGTGCTTGGTGAGGTGTTTGGGGAAGTACTTCCTCTGTGGGCAAATGTTTAGGATTTGCAGCAGAAAACACAAGACACTTACAAAGGCATCAGCTGCTTTGGGAATATAGCATAAACACAGTGTAGGTCCAACTCAGTGATCCCTAGAAGAGCACAGCTAGACAGCCATCATATCAAAGCTCATTTGAAGTCATTTCTGGAGCAAATGTCAAGAATTCAAGCGTTCTCTTCAATGTTCCTCATATTTCCTGGATAATTTCCCCAAACTATCAAAATTCAGATTGAATATCCAAACAAATTAGAGAAAAACATTACAATGTTATGGTGATTTCTTACATGTGATACACTCAGACTTCTGTTCTTTCAGCAAAGGTCTTCATCTACAGAATGGAAGCTGTAAGTGGGTACACAGATTTCTGAATTTTAACAAAGTTCATAGGGATTACTTGGCACCAGGTCTGACATCTGAATGGAGCTTTTCGCCAGTGTAGGCCTGCGATGGTGCTTCCGTAGAAGATGTGTGAGGACTTCCAGGGAACATGCATTCAGGACAGGTAGAGACAGCGACTGTGGCCAAAGCTCCACTGAGCAGAGATGGGCCAGCAGCTTCAAGAAAACACAACGTGCGTGACACCATCTGAGCACCAGCACATAGACACAGGGGAGTTTACATCATCTAAAATGTGTCACGCTTCTGAAAGTTTGTGTTGAGCGGCTCACATCTGGTCCTTCGTAAAGCATCCCTTGCAGCGGCACAATTTAAAATCGCTATCTAGGCGAAGAGCCAGATAGGAAAAAATATAAACTTCACCGTGACTTGAGTTGGGACATGTAAGCAAATGTTATTAAACATAATAAACCAAAACCACCTTCCAAGAGAAAAGCCATTACTGGCAGCAAATAAAATAGACCTTTGAAGACAAAATATAAACGATCAGACAACTTGGGCAGGTCCTATTCTTTTTTTGTTTTATTAAAGTGCGTTTTAAGATGTTTTCCCATATTCTTCCCATGCAGCATATGTGCCTGGTCTTGCCCGATAAAGTCATGGAGTGAAACCATGGTGAAAATATCAAAGGGCACGCAGCGATTGCGCAATGGGCCACACAAGTAAACACTTACGTAAGGCGGGCAGGTTGTGGATGTTTGTTTGTGTGCGTGGGAGAGGGCTGGAGGGCAGGCAAAGGTGTCAGGGAAGTCAGAGAGAGCCGGAGTCTTATGTGTGCTGAGTTTAAGGGGGACTGTGAGACTCGGCACGCCCTCTGCTTAATGGCCTAGTAAAAAAGAACACGGGGTTAAGGGTCTTCCCCCTCCTCCTGCTCTGAAATGTCAGAGTGCTAAACCCTCCCCCCTCCACCCAACACCCATATGGATCTCAAAAGACCTCAGCCTCTCTCTGCTCTCCTGGCCCCATCCTCTCCTTTCCAGGGGGGGCTGGCATACTATTCACTCAGGGCAGGAAACAGTGAAGTCAGCACCTCCATCACAGTCCCTAGCATTGGCATCTGTAGGTTACATATGTCTTTTGAAGAGCTGGGCAGTCCACGGGGTGGGCGGGAGCTGAACTGAGCTGTCTGATCCAATGAGGCAGGACTCCCTGCAGCGGCATTTGCAAGACCTGTATATCCTGGAAGAACCAATCATGGATCTGTGGGAGCAACCATCCTCTCAGCTCGATATAACTAGAGCTTGCAGAAGCTTGTTCCCAGCCTATTGGCTTCTGTCTGCATGCAGCCTGCATAACAGTTTTGTCCAGCTCACTGGACCTTCATGTCTTTCTACGGTGTTAAGTCATTTTGACAAAAATTATGGTAAAATACATCAAAAGCCTCAAATCACAGAAGAAAAGCCTCAACCTCCTTTTGAGAAGCCATGAACATTGTGTTTCTCCAAACTACTAAATAAAATTAGCTACAATTATAATCAACCCAAGATCTGCTACGGTAAAACCAGATGCTAACAACTAACAGAAATCAGTTCCACAGTTGTTTGTGGCTGACATGTGTATGAATCCTGTACTGTGTAATCTTGTAATCTTTCAGCCAGAGAAGAAATCTGGACAGTGTTGGGTTGGAACATGAACACCTATTGCTGCGTGCTCTGCTACAGATACGCTCTGCAAATTCACCCCTCCCCCCTTGTGTTTCCTCCCTTTCCTAGGATTGTTTACCTTTCCCAGTCCTTCAGACGCACCATAACCTCTACACATGTATGACCCAGGTCCACATGTATGACCTGAGATGACCGAAGGCCTTGTCCTCCAATCTAGACAGTTCTAAATTACTGAATGAAACATCTCAAGATATGGATCACATCACTCTTCAAAAGCCAATAAAAAAGTTTAAAAATTGTTCCCAGAGACACGGGTTATACATGCAAAGCTGTTACCCGGCATGACAGGAGACACATGTTCAGCTTAAGGATGCTACACCTTAAAAGCGCTATATTTCCTGCAACGAATCTTATTACATGTTAATAATCTCACTATTTATAATCTCCAGTTTTTTTGGACTTGTCACAGGTTATAGGCAGTGAGGATCAAGCTCTGAAACTTCAACCTCAATGTAGTCTGGAAAATTACTCCAGGCGGCTAAATTCCAAAGTGAACTTGTGTTTTTTATCCTCTGATGATTTATCTTTGCTGCCACATATCGTGTATATATTAAATTTGGATTGTCTATAATAAAGCCTAGCATGGCACTAGCATAGGAGGCTACCACGCATGCCACGACCTTCATAATGACGCCTGTCATTATAATTTATTTTTATTTTTGGCAATCACACTTATTCAGAGTGATTTATTCATTACAAATAATACGGCGCCTGTGATTCCTGAGAAACATAAAAAAAAAAAAATTTGAGGGGGAAGCTACTATCAACTTTGAGCGTGTGCTGGTGAAGACGTACCGTACCTTTCACCTGTACGTACATCTAACCAAGTTCATTTCAGGCAGAAAGACAGATCCAGTCTTGAACAAGTCCCGAAGCAACAATACAAATTGAAGGGAGAGTTGCCAAGTGTAACCAGAAAAATAAGCAACCGCATCCAAAAAAATAATAAAAAAAAAGCTTTACACGGTGTAGTAACTCTTCTGTTACCGATAACCATTTATCCAGAAAGCTCTGCAGATACCCAATTCAAATCCCAGACAGCATGGGGCAGGACGATGGCACGTTCTGGAACGGATTCAATGCAGGATGTTTACACACGCAAAAATAAAACAATTGACTGACATCGACACACCTGAAAGACAACATAAATGTGGGAACAAGGGCGTAAGAGAGAGTTTGGGTTATTTTTTTGGTGGGACATATGAAGCCAAATTAAATATTGGGGGGATCTGCCACGCCTGCCCCCCCAGTTGCTGCTCTCCTGTACGTGAGGTGATATTAAGAATGATGGGAATATCGCGGGAATATCGCACATGCCGAAATGAGGTTGGCATCAAACACACATCCAGCAAAAGTTCTACCCAATCAGCCACTACAACGCCTCAGATTTAGCCTGGTCATGGACAAGCTCTCGTAAGACTTATTGATTAAGTATTTTTCACAAATAATCCATTAATTAGTTTACTGAGGTATGTTTGTGGTGGAATTGAATGATGCACAGAGTAGATGGAGAATGTTAGAAACCTAGAAATGTTGAGAGCATAATATTCCCTTCATGGGGATGTAGCTTATTTACCCACTAGAGTAAGAAAAGGACACAGTTATGGATGCATGCATGTTCCCACAAGGCAGACACACCTGCTTCACACAATGGACCTTCCCCATTTACAGTGTGCCTGGCCTCCTTCCTGACAAGGTTAATTCCTCTGAAAAAATACACATGTTTATTTCGGAAGGAATATAGATTTTGCCTTTGGTTGCTGACCTTGTGTTCTTTGTTTTGAGCTACCGTAAGACAGTCTAAATGAAGGCTCTCAGAAAGGAGTTTTTCCAGCCCACTGTAAATAGCGGATTATTCGGGGGAAGGGGGGGGGGGGGTTGTTCGTTTCAGTGGCGGACATAAATTTCCCAGAGGGATGGCCTGTCGAAGAGGTATCTGGACACAACTGCACCTGCTTCTCAAACGTGGGGCAGTCGATGACATCGATTCCCTAACAGGTACGTCAAATTCAGCCGCGACTGCACCTGACATCCAAATACGAGTGGTCCCGGCACATTGTGAGCGGCAGTTGATCTCAACCTCTGATATTCCCTGGTTTGAGAAGAAAGCGAGGAGATCGCTCCTTTTAAGTGGAGAATCTGACTTTTTTTAGTGAAGACGAGAAACGTGTGGACTGTGTTTCGGAGGGAAATGGGATTACGTGGCAAAAGGAGAGACGGGCCTGGTTTCTGATGTCAGGAAAAACAGCTGATGGCTGGTTTTGCTGGAGTTTGACACGCTCGCGGCGCAGTGGAGACATGGGACATCCACTCTGCCGGGCAGGTGGAGGTGAGCCTCTGCCAAAGCAGAAGGCCTTATTTCAGCCGTCTGTGTGACATTTAATGTGGACACGCTCCCCTTACACAGTGTGTGTGCGGTGGCTGCTGACCTCACCTAGGTTATGGTGCTCACATTACAGCACAGCGCCCCCTGGAGGGTCTGTCACTGAGAGAACACCTGTGTGGCTGCAGTAACAGATAAAAACCCAGAAAAAAAAATATCACACCAATATAAACAATGATTACTTAGAAATATATTAAACTTATTACAACATAAAAGATGATTTTTTAATTAACAAATACCGCAAAATATTAAATTTTAAAAATAATAACACTGAAGATCATGTTTTTAGTAACATATAAACACATTTATAATACATTCTAATGCATTCATAAACCATTATAAACATGGCTATAAGCAGGGATGGACATAACTGGAACGTAAGTACGCATTCACCTTTAAAAGCGATACGTACGGCAATCCGTTGTAACAGCGTGAATGCGTACGTATTTTATGTGCATTTGAGCCGATATGTTAAGAAATTATCTTGCACTTTAACCTTTATATGCTAATTCGTACTTTAGAGGTTAAAATGCACGGTAATTTCTTGTCATATCGGCGCAAAAACAAATAAAATACGTACGTATTTGCGCTGTTATGTTAATCGATTGCGGCACGTATCGCTTTTAAAGGTGAGTGCGTACTTGCGTACCAGTTATGTCAATCCCTGCTTATGAAGCTCTCATTTATATTATAATGTTTATAGAATTATAAATTCGTGTGTTTGTGATGTGTAATATTTTGATATATTATATTCAATAAAATTAGCGTAGAATCATGTGGCAGGAATAAAATCAAAATTGACTAAAAATATCTAAATTGAGTAAAAACTGTGAAAACCTAAACCGGTCGTTTTATTTTATTACAGTTTTGAGTACTCACAACCCAAAATATTATCTAACAGAAAAAGGCATAAATATCAAACAGCCAAAATGAACACACAGCTATGTCATGGCAGATATGTCTTACAAACTTCCATCAGTAAAAAGACGTATTTCCCAGGATGAGCAGCAGGACGGGTAAAAGGGTTTCTAAATATAGGCTGCTGAATAATTTAATGCCACACACAAAAACACTATATATAGACATAAAACTTGTTCTTATTCACAGACATTCATCAGAGGCCCTGAACTTCTACAATGGCGTGGCGTCTTAGAGTGGGATTAGGAAGGGTGACTGCTTGCAAGGTTTAGAAATTGTGTCCATTTTTACCGAAGCAATTAGCATTTTTTTGAGTTAATTTCCTCAGATTCTGCATCCACACACAAATGTGAAACCAGTGCTGCCTTCTCCGAGAAATTATTTGCATTAGTCATTGGTATCAGGATCGATGATTATTAGACAAATTCCGATTTCCCAATAAACATAAAATACACATGAAAGACAGGGATGCACTGGCAGTAGCTGTAAGCTAGGAATTTGGCGTCTAATGCCAGATGAACAGATCATCCTGTGATCTGCCTTTAGACATTTTTAATTAAATTGCAACAACTGCTGGGTGTCGAAACGCGGCTTCTGTCTTAGAAATAACCGGCACAGATCATCGATAGGTGAGGAGCCGTCATGGCTTTGGTAGCGAACCTCGGCCAGCGTGCTGGAGCAGGAGGAGATGCGGGGTGACAGACGAGAGGACATGGGACAGTGTGGGACTCAGCCCTGAAATAACAAGGCGTGCGACGCAGGGATGTTCGGGTCACCACTGTCTTTGTTGTGCTTTTTTTTTCTGGACTCAATGTAAACGACATCTCAAAACCTACAACTGCGAAGGAATGTAACACAGGAACCTCCGAATACTATAGCACAACCTTTAGATCCAAGCATCCTCAGTTTAAGAAAAACAATCCAACAAAACCAATGGATCAGTTGACTTTCAAAGCATGACATTTTTTGCATGCAACCTCCTATTCTTCAGGAATTTTCTTCTAATGACCCCCCCCGACCCACCCATCCCATTCACACCCACCCCCCAAGGAAAAGAAGCATGGTTGTTATAAAAACACTTTGCCGTCTTGATGGATATCACACAGCAGCTTGTCCCTTACCATCATTTATTCATCACCTTTTTATGAAAAAGAATTCCTCAACCCCCCCCCAGCCGCCCCCAACCCATCACGCGATGCAATGCCTTTAGTGTAAAATCAAACAGCCATGGTTAAGAAAGCAAACAAACAAAGTGCTGTACCCAGTCTCAGCTCCCTCTGATTCAGGCCTGCGCGAATCTCCTACAACTTATTGCGAAATGTCCGGACAGCACCTCACGGTATAAAACGTGACAGAAGGTCCGCTGCTGCTGCAGGGCTGCCTCGCTCAGCTATCTCCTCAGTGCTCTCCTCAATACTCTCTTTAGTGCTCTCCTCAGCCATCTCCTCAGTGCTCTCCTCAATGCTCTCTTCAGTGCTCTCCTCAGCCATCTCCTCAGTGCTCTCCTCAGCCATCTCCTCAGTGCTCTCCTCAGCCATCTCCTCAGTACTCTCCTCAGTGCTCTCCTCAGCCATCTCCTCAGTGCTCTCCTCAGTGCTCTCCTCAGCCATCTCCTCAGTGCTATCCTCAGCACGAGACAGGGGCAGCTTTCATTTCACAATATATGTCTGTTTCCAATAAGTGCTAATCCAGCTCAGGGTCTTGGGGATTCAGAGCATGTCACAGGAAGCAGAGGGTGTTAAGCAGGTTATAGGGGATGCACAAATGTGCTTACAGTCACCAATTTACTTGAAATGCTTCAAGCATGGAGCCACCTGAACTTTATGGGCAGAAGACATAGACCACCATGAGGTATGGACCAACAGGAGTGATGGACCATTGACTTCTAACTCCTGGCCACTAACCCCTTCACTGGAGGAAGACATTGGCCACTAACCCCTTTGCTGGAGGAAGACATTCGCCATTAACTCCTTCACTGGAGGAAGACATCGGGCAATAACTCTTTCACTGGAGAAAGACATCAAGCACTAACTCCTTTACTGTAGGATGACATCGGCCGCTAACTCCTGGACTTAATACAAACAGCTGAAAACCACAGGATCGATAAAATAGTGAAGAAAGCCGCAGTCAGCACATCATTCCCACTGAGAGTCAGGCCATTCATAGGCTAGTGCAACTCGACCCTCTGCTCTGATCAGACCACAAAGTCTCAAGTGAATGAAGAGAATGGAGACAATGAGACACCACATGATAAAATACCAGCAAGGCCACGTTATTTCAGCAAACCTCCTGTTTAAGGCCAGTGGACTGCCCTGCACTTAAGGCACCTCATAAATCATTTAAATTGGTCAGGATCTCTTTGACAGAAAGTGTCCTACAGATAAGAAAGGATCTGAAAACAAATATGATGAGAAAGGAACTCTTTGCCTGTTACCACCAATAACAACCCTATTAGTGGGTACAATAATGTCGTATACCTGGAGAGAAGTGAATAAAATGATTCACACTCATTCCATCCAAGGTGTACCCTGTTTTATGTCCTGTGCTTCTTTCGATAGGCTCCAGGATTAACAACCCTGTACTGGGCAAGTGGTAATGGTAGGAAAATGGATGGATGGATGGATGGATGGACAGACGTACAGAGGCACCTGCATCCTCTTTAGCCGGTGATCTCTGTACGTTCCTGCCATCTCCCAATGTTTGTGTGGCAAAGAAACAAGGCAGAGTTCTGTTTCCACACTTAAGTGCTAGAGAGAGAGAGTGATGGAGATGGCAAAGCCGATTGGCTGATGGTGATGAGGGTTGCGTGTGATTGGCTGCCAGTAAGAAAATAACGCAGAGGTGCCAATTATTATACAGCTGAGTCTCTGTCCTGCATAGCTGTGCCTTTCCCTCTGATCTGGAACTCATGCATTCACACGCACACACACACACACGCACGCACGCACACACGCACACACACACACACCACCGCAGCCGCTGCAGCCACACGCCAGTAAATAAGCCACACGTGTGATTCAGCATTTTTTTTCTGCCCCTGTCTGAAACTGGCTGCAACAGAGGAAGATGTAAAAAAACAGACTGTTTTTGAGATAGATGTTTGTCAATATGCTACACGTCCATCCACTAGCCACCCCTTATCCATCTAGGGTCACGGAGAAGCAGAGCCCGCCTTGAGGTTTGCCAAAATACCTAAGCAGACAGGCCAATCGTAGTCCTCGATCAGCCCAGCGGCACGACAGCGTGAGGAAATCAGGGCGCCCCGCCGGAAAGCTGTGGAGGCATGCAGGGTACATGCGGACCCGGCAGGATTCAAACCCACCACCTCGGAGTTTGGAGAGAGCAGGCTGCGCCTGCCGCGGCCCCCCACCCACGGCGTTTCCGGAGCGGGGCATTTTGTGGAAAACATTAGCTCACGAAGGCCCGAACGGGAAAGTGAAACGGAAACGTCCCGATACCTTAATTTGAGACAATAACACGGAATTAGGGGGTAACGGGAAAGTAAGATCGCTGGGATATTCACGCTAGGCTGGCTGTGCCTCAGTGGATGGCAGCGGCCTCCAGCTGAGATTCTTATCTCTCAATCTTTTCGCAAGACACATCGGCTGTTCCTTTCCAGCCCAGTCTAATTTACAGCACACGGCCATGTTGTCTTTGGCATTGGCGTTCCCAAACTTCCTTTATAGCCCACTTTCTTCTGCTTTCATGGCTTTCCAGCAAGCGGTTCCCTGTCATCCCTCCTGTCGCCTGCAGCCTCGGAACGGCCCGCCTCGGCCCTTGTTTGCCTTCCGGAAGCTTCTCGTCTGAAGAGCGCTCGCCCTCATGGCGTCGAACTCCCCACGCTTATCTTTGCGTACAGGCGTGAAGACAAGGGACGGCCTTGCTGGCAGACAGGATCGCTTATCCAGGGCCCGGGAGCGAGGAGATCTGATTAGCGGGGAGCGCGTGATCGCTCGTCTCTGCGCGCCTCGCATTCTGCAAAACAGCCAGGTCACTCCTCACGCACACAGAGTCGTTTCAACTCAGGTGGGCGGGGATGACTTCAGAATGAAAAAGATGGTTATTTCGAAGAGCTTTCGCTTTTACTCTCTGTAAGCTTTGTCCTATGGTTGCCCCTAAGGAAAGGTTTTTACTCTCCTGTGTAAAATTCATTGTGCGAGTCTTTATTGAAACCCCCCCCCCCCCCCAAAAAAAAAAAAAAAAACGTTACAGTGACTTTTTATCTCTGTAGACAGACCAGCCGTTTGGCACAGAAGTCACGCACGCACCTCCTTTCGCTTAAATACGGTGTTCGACGCGGTATTCCCCCGAGAGAGCTACTCACTGCTTTGGACGTTAATGGTGCTTGTTGTGTTTTCCTTCCCCAGCAAGTTCTCCGCCACACATGTGTAATTCCCAGCATCCTCCAGCTTCACTCTATTGATCTGGACCCTGGAGTTTTTCCTGCGGAGAGACGGGGACAATCCTGGATCAAAATACCACCCTATGCTTCCACTTCCTCAAACGAAAAGAAAAAAATACATCCAAATAATTGCTCGGATTCAAATAGGACCGTAAGACTTTATATCAGAAAACATGATACCTCTGTAATGTGATTCTTACTCCTTAAAACATAATTATACCTCATACAGTGAAACACACAGGAATTAGAGAGAAATATTAACGCTATAAAAATGCTACCTTCACATGCTTTTAAAACATAAAACTGCCCCCCAGGAAAAAAAAACAACCTTTTCAGGTTGCTTTTGGCTTTGCCCCAATGATCACAATGTTATAATGGATGTTGCATGTCACACATCTGCCAGGGAAGTGTGGTGTAATTAGCTTAAACGAATCGAATACCAGTATAATTAACCCATTCAAACAATATGGGCTAGGGCTGCCACCTGTCCCTTATAACAAGGGACGATCCCTTGATGGGACAGTACGATGATGGCTACCCTAATATGGGCTGATGTGGTAAAATGCTGCTGCTCACTTGCTGGACTTTATTTTGATTTCCTTGCTCTTCTTAAGTTCGCTGCCATCCTTGTACCACGTGTAGGCTGAGCTGGGGCTCCCAGTGGCCTCACACTTCAGGGCCAGCCTGTCGCCTTCTTCCAGTAGCTGGTTCCTCAGTCGTTTTAACCTCGGTGCGGAGGCTGGAGAGAGAGCGGGAGGAGATTTAGAGGGCAGGATGAGCACAGAAACACAAGCTGTTCGTCACGTCTTTCTGTTCGGGACCTGCTGGTAACAGCCCGCGTTGCCCACGGACTTACATGCGCTCCGCCCCCCAGTATGGAGAAGAGTATGCCCCCCAACCAGTAAAACCCGCCACTGGGTTTTCATCTGTCACCTCCGCAGAATTCAACGTTTTGGGACGATCTTTGGAATCTCAGACCATCCCCAGTCTGATCCCAGACCACCATTATAAAGGTGACAGTAAACCATACAGAAGTACTCCACATGTTTCTTTGAGAAAATTAACTTTTCTGTTGCCACTAAGTAATTTCCTGTAAAGCACCCAGAAGTCAATGTCGGGTCTTCTCCAAAATGTTTTCACTCTCGTGTTTATTTTACAAATAAAAGTACGAGTCGACTTGCAGTCAAGTGTAACAAAAAGAAAATAATGCTGAACTAGGGGACCCAACTCTAAATCTTTTTTAGAGTTTGTATTATTACATGCCTACTGTCTTCCTCGCATGTAATACATCAAGGTGAGGTACAAAAAACATACAGACAATTTTTTCCCAGCTCTAAAACATTTCCATAGGATGCATACACATACAGCGAAACTGCAGTCATTGCATACTGAAGTGGGTTTCCCACAAATGGCCCACGTTTTTGCTCCCTCCCAGATCCCTGCTAGACAGTCCACGTTTTTGCTCCCTCCCAGATCCCTGCTAGACAGTCCACAGTTTTGCTCCAGTAGGGAGCTGGACTGGCTGACCTTGGACTGGCTGCGAGTTCCTGAGGACCGGACTGGAAACACTGGATTAGTTTAACCCCTGCCAAGTTAATGGTTAACTTCGGTTCACACTTACAAGTGTGCTGTAGTGGTTTCTTTTAAATCCTGATCATCCTTCTGTTCTTTTATGATGAACAAGAAGAAAAAGTGGTTGGGCGGGGGGGGGGGGGGTGGACAGCAGTGGCCGAAGGAAACAACGGCAAGAAAAAAAACCATTTTAATAAACGCCCAGTGCGGGCGGCATGGTGGGCCGGTGGGCAGCGCTGCCGCCTCACGCCTCCGGGGTAGGCGCTCAAGTCCCGCCCCCTGTGTCTGTGGAGTTTGTGTGTTCTCCTTATGGTGCATGAGTGTTCCCAGAGCACGCTAGTTTCTGCCCAAATCCATACAAAGGCTAAGCTAATTAGCATCCCTAAATTTCCCATGGCTTGTGATTGCGTGTCTGCCTTATAATGGACTACCATCATGTCCAGGGCGTTCCCCTGCGTTGTGCCCAGCCTGGGATAGTCTCCAGTACCCCCACCTCCCCATGGCTGGAAGACAGATCGCTGGAAACACCCAGAACATGTGTATACAGGTGTCTTCCACTCTCAGGATGCTGCTCCTCCATGTACCTGTGTCCACGAGAACGACAAGGAAACATCGTGGCTGTGGAGCAATCTGCAGAGTGAGAGACACAGGGCTGTATTTCGCTCCGCAGGCGATTCAAAACACTTAAAAGAAGAAGCATATCATCAAAAGTCCATTTTTAATTTGATCAGTAACCTAAATAATTCCAAGTGCATCTTAAAATGCCGTGTTCATATGATGGGTTTGATGGTTAAGTGCCAAAAACCATGCCTATTTTCCAGAAGACATTAAGTGTTTGCCATTACAGTAGGTCATGGAAAGGTCTGTTTTTTGTAATGCAGTACACCTTCGGTTTTGTGTAAATGTAAACATGATGACTTTCTTTACCATTTTCCTTTGAATTGGCATGGTGGTGGGGGGATCAATGTCCCAAGAAGAAAAACTTCTGTACCTGTATGAGTATAGTGTGGAACAGAACACTTGATGATTATTCATCCACAAAAAAAATGTTTTTGTAAGACTGTACGACAGATTATAATCAAGAACCTTGAGTGAGGCTATGGATTGAACCCAAAACAACAAAGAAAGTACAGTCATAAACAATAGGACATTGTAGAGAAGAAGGCCTTCATGTGGCAGGAATGGACCGGGTACAAGTTATGACTGACACTTTTAATTTAGCAGCGGAAACTCTTCTGTGGATGATATTTTTGGGTTATAGCCTGATAAATGAATTTCAGGTTAGATTTACAGGATGACGTTGGAAGGGGGGGCTATGCAGGCAAAGTGCAGACCTCAGCTCTGGGGTGGGAACCTGGGGCCCAGTTAGCTCTAATGGTTTCAGGAGTTTGTCCATACTGGTCCATACTGATATACCCTGTCATGCAGGGGGCAGGCACTGAGTCCTTGTTCCTTGGTGCTTCATAGAAACTGTGGATAGGAATTCATTCTGTCTAAAAATAATAATTATTATAATAACAATAATAGGAATGTCGATTATCCATCCATTTTCACTCTACCAAAATCCTGCCTTAATAAATATTAAACATATTAAACAAGAATTTTAAAAGGTTCTAATTAATTTTTCAGAATGAATTAAAGAACTTACTCTTTGTGGAGGCTATGAAGGGTCTTAAACCAGAAGGAGAATTTGAAGAAAACATAATGAAATGGCAGAATATATCTGGTCTTCCATAACTGCTTCCCCAGAACCAATCTTGACCAGCCCCGAAAGCACAGGGCCCCCAGATGGGATACTCTTTTACACAATACCATTTTACGATGGTTCTATGATTGCCGTTCTTTTTTTCTCTTCTTATTCATCGGATTCTTATTAATTTGGCATTTCTTTCCACACAAAAAGGGAGTTTTGTGTAAAAATCGCCAGGAATGAAGAGGTGTCTAGGTCACACAAGATTCTCATCACAAGGTTCATCACATTGATTTTTTTCCTCAATAATATATTTTTTTTCTGCAAGCATAGCCAAATTACTGACTGGCACCCAGGGGTAATTATAAAGTCTTCTTCAGAGCCGGTGGGATGTTCAGCAAACTGGTGCTTAATTGCTCCGGAGAACGTGTGAATCTGAACGACATGGAGAAAGCAGACCTGTTTCTCACCATTTCATAATGTGGCATTGATCGTTGCTGTCATCTGCGTCAATTCTGCATACCTTTACAAGCATCACTTTCTGATGACATTACCTGGTTAGTTAATATTTCCCCTTCCGATTCAGAGGGAGATATTAACTGGACACCACTGCGTCCTCTGGTTAGGCAGGTATGAAAAGAAGGTCACTACATGAGAAATTTAGCCACCGGGCATCTAGAATTTAGCTAAATCCAGAACTCGCCGTGTCTCCTACACTGATGATCCTGTTAGCACAAGACTCTCACTGAAGCTGGACAGCTGTGAGCTACTACAGAACCTCGGCAAGTGACTGATTGATTTATAAAGAAGCCGTGACGGTAAGTGGCACACGGTCACTGGAGACACCAGTCGACAGCAATGAGAAAATCCAGAGCACTGGAAACCTGCAGCATAACGTCGGCGTACGCAGGCTGCCCTGACTGACAATCCCACATCCTCTCAGTACGTCAGGCCGCAAATGCAGAATTTAATATCGCAGTCACTGGTGATCATCTTAAGTTTTGGGAAATTCCTACCTTCAAAACCAATTGATCTATTAAAATTATAGCTGTTATATGTACCTCCCCATGGGCGTCGCCATCATTAAATCTGAGGGGGACGTGTCCCCCTCACGTTTCATAATTATTCATTTGGACCCCCCCACGTTTAACATAAAAAATTAGTTTTATGCTAGTGTGCCCTCCCCCACATTCAGAATGCTTCTGATGCCCCTGTATGTCCCACATATATACATATGTCTATAAGTACATATTATATGTTTATACATATAGATGTTATAAATGACAAAACTGATAAAGATTGCATTTATTTATTCCATAATTGCATGACGGCGTGCCGGTGGAGATCTGTGCAATTATAATATTACCGCAGAATAATTAACAGACTTTATTATATGTCAATCATTCTCACAATTTGGGTGCTATTCCTGATAAATCTTTTGGTTGTCTCTGCTCTTCAGAATTGCTGCCTGCAGCTTTGTTCATTGATGTAAATTAACTGTTAAACCACAGAAAGCTTCGTCCAAATCGAATCCCGTGATTTCATTTGTTTATACAGAGCTATGTTTTGCTGGAGGAGTTAATGGGCAGTGCCGTTCTCATGGTAAAACAGCTGACTCCCGGGATTTTAACCGCCCTCGGGTCAGTATAACCAGATGAATAGGTTCAGCGCACTTGTTCTGCGAAATGCCTCAATGCACAAGCCCGAGTCACGCACATGGAGAGGTGTTACCTGATATTAAAACATTCATGTGCAGAGGTGTGCATGTACGGCACGCACTGATCTAGCAATGAAAGTTTTCTGAGGTGAGCAGCATCTATGCTAGCTTGAGTATGGCTTTGATGTGTTCATATTAAATAACATGTTATTAACATTTTATTGACATATTATTATATTATTAAATAATCCTAAAAGGGATTTCTCACATGCGCGTGTCACTGAATTGTTGTTAAAGCTGATATTTCTAACCACTTGGGATCTACAAACATGTGATCAGAACTGACACGCTTGGAACGGCAGTCTCATTTACTCTGTTACACTGCTTTCTCATCTCTTCTCCCCATGACACACACACACACACACACACACACGCTGTAACGCGTCCTCGCCGCTACTCGCCTACAGCTGCCATTTCCTTGTGGTAATTACCCTGCACACTCATTTTCACTTCTTACAGTTTCTCTTACCCGCCTCTGTCGCATGAAACATGCAGGGGCCTTTTCCATTCTTGTTTCTGCTGTTGTTTTGCGTAATGCGACGATTTGAATTAAGAAAGATTTGTTCTGAAATAACAGCTAATTGTCCCAATTTGAGAAGGAATGACCCAGTTGCCTGCCCCAGTAAAGGTTTACTGTCTGTGCTACACAAGTCTGTTCCAGAAAAAGAGATTCATCTCTCAGTTATTTTTCAGGATGTCAAATATTCAGGAAGGACAATGGGTGCTCAGTGTTGCCACTGGTTACATTGCTCAGTGTAAACATAGGATCTTTCTTACACCAGTGAGTGTGCAGTTAGACAAATGTCACTGTAAACCAATCATCCAGTCTTTCATTATATTGTACCTGATTAAGTGACTAGTCACATGTGCCATGTGGTTTCTGGCCTTCCCAAACTGATTTGAAGTGGGTAGCAGTCAAGATGCCTTTTAAGCAGACAACGGTAGCAATCCATGTATTCATATTCTATATTACAGAACAGTAAGAACAACTAGAGTCAATTTGGAGTCAATTTGGAGTCAATATGGCGTCAATATGGCGTCAATATGGAGTCGTTATGGCGTTCTCCTGCCCAACAGAATGACTGCCATGTTTATCAATCCCTTTGGGGCCATAATAATAATCCAGCATAGCAAAAATCTATACCCAATCTATAGATCAACAACTAAAACATCTCTCCCTACTCTTCTGTGAGATCAACGGAGCTAAAAGAACAAAGAGTAAAGAAAAAACTAATGAAAAACCATAAAAAAAAAAAACTGTTGAGTATAATCAATTTAAACGGCATGGAAATTAGGTGGATTGCATAGTCAGATAGCCATAATTCAATCAGTCACCTGATGTGATTTATGCAGACTCGCCTTCAGCATGACCTGACGGCTGGCTGACACATGCCACATTCATGAGCCTCTTCTTCCTGATGAACTATCAGGTGACAGACAACGGTGCAGGCTGGCCAATGCGTTCACCTCATGCTAGCTAGGGTTACATTTCGCTTTAAAGCTACTCGCCTTTGCTTATTCTTGTTTACATCCTGAGCTGCTCTCTTGGAACAAAAAGCACAAATAAGGAAACACAATACAGTTTATTGTCAGCTTTCATGTCTAACTCGTGTCGAAAGGTCACCAAGCAGCAATGTCAAAGTTGTAAGCTAAGAACATGAGTTAAAACTAATAATGGAAAACAAGATGAAGAAATCCAGTAAGTTATTTAAATTGTTCTCCTTCTACTTGGCTGCCAATAGACCAGAATTGTTAGATGAAAACTGGCTGACAGTCTGGAATTTGTCAGATAAAAATGCAGAAAATCTCCAATTGAACAGCCATGATTTCAAATGATTACATTCAGTGTAAGTTACACACAGTTTGCCGTAAGCAACTGATAAATTTTCCAAGTTAAATCAACTCAGACTTAGTCATACCAAAAGTTTAGAAAAATAATGCTTGTTTTCACATGACCTCACATTTCAGACATACAGTACTGAACACATCACAATGGTTATCATTGTTAGTCATGGTAAAAACAATCCCCTTGAGTTAAAGTGATTAAATCAGATGTGTCTCTTCAAACCACAACAACATCTTAGAAATGTTGAAAGGTTTCAGCCCAGTGGAAATGAACCAGCAATGTCTTTGGCAGAAGAAAGAAAACACTTCACAACTGTTAACCAAAAAGATTAAAATATCTGCAATTTATTCATACTTATTTATCGCTTATAGGGTTATTAATGCTATGGAGCTGGGAAGGTGTGTATTTTGGTGTAGTGCTAGATGCCAATAAATAGACAGATGGTGAAATCAGCACTGACAGTAAAATCGAATGCAAAACAATGGCTGTTTCAATTCTCATCTACAATTTACTCATATTAAAACTATTTTCAGCATTAATTACGCAATGGGAATGGTATTTGGTCATTTAGTAAAAATACAAACCTGTTCACAAACACAAGTGGGCTCTTTGTGTCAGTTGGATTTATTGAATTCAGCTTAGTTGGCAGAGCCAATCAAATCTGCTATTATGTAAAGCATCCATCCATCCATCCATCCCTTATCCGATGCAGAGGTGCAAGACAAGGAAAACTCCCTAGATGAAATTTCAGTGTTTCACAAAACAAATTCTTGATATTTAAAGTGTAGTTTACAGCTAATAATGAAAACATACCAACAGTAGGTATTTGCTGAAATGACCTCCTTTCCTATAAAAGTACCCAACAGCAAAAATAGCATTGCCACATAATGGCCGCTGATGTCACCAAAGTATGTCCCTAAATAACGTTAAACGGTGTGTAGTCATTGTTTGGATTATAACAATTAAAGGAAAGGAAGAGAAACTGTTTATATGGCATCACTAGTTTAATTTACTAGTGCAAAGAATCTTTAGAAATGACACAGATAGCAGTATTTTAAAGCACTACCTGATAGCTTATTGCACTGATGGAATGCACTTATTACTACATAAGTCACACGTTAGATTATTTATGGTGTACACAATGAAGAAGGAAAAGGAGGAGAAAAAGCAAAAGAAAAAGAAAAAGAAGAAAGAAGAAGAAGAGTGACGAGGAGGCAAAAGAGGGAAGAAGAAGAAGAATGAGGAGGAGGCAAATGGAGAAGGAGAAGAAGAAGAAGAAGAAGAAGAAGAAGAATGAGGAGAAGACAAAATTGAGAAGAAGGAGAATGTGGAGGAGCCAAAAGGAGGAGAAGAAGAAGAATGAGGAGGCAAAAGGGGAAAGAAGAAGAAGAAGAAGAAGAATGGGGGGAAGGGAGAAGAAGAAGAAGAATGAGGAGGAGGCAAAAGGGAAGAGAAGAAGAATGAGGAGGAGGCAAAAGGAAGAAGGAGAATGAGGAGGAGGCAAAATGAAGAAGAAGAAGAATGAGGAGACTAAATTGAGAAGAAGAAGAAGAAGAAGAAGAAGAAGAAGAAGGAGGAGAATGAGGGGAAAGCAAAAGCGAGAAGAAGAAGAATGAGTAGGAGGCAAAGGGAGCAGAATAAGAGGAAGATGGAGAATAAGGATTAGGCTAATCGAAGAAGAAGAAGAAGAAGAAGAAGAAGAAGAAGAATGAACAAGCAGAATGAGGAACAGAAGAAGAATACGAAGAAGATGAAAAGGTAGGATTTGGCAAGCGGAGCTTTGGGATTGTGTGTCCAGTTCCCATGGTTGAGTGAGAGCGGGGCGAACCCCGAGATGTGATTATACATCGCTTCCATCTGGTCATGTTCTGCGCCAGTTTGTTAATATCTCGCTGCCGAAAAGCTGATGAACAATTCGATTCATGTGTATCAGATCTCAGCGAGGAGATCCTGTTTGAACCAAAAGCACATGTCTGCTCCTGAGTCATAGCCCTGGGAATCAGTCTCCCTATAACTAACACAATATGATTAAAATATATATATATTAATAAATAAATAAACTCTGTTAGCAAATGCATGATATTTCTCCAAAAAGACTTTAATCTTTCTAAGTCCAGATTTTAAAAAAGATATTTAAAAGGACAAAAATTACATTGACAGTCATCTCACTACCAGTTCAAGGGATTGCTTTTGGTTTAACCTGATTATCATAATGGACTATGCAGATGTTCACTTATATGCAATTTAAAATGTACTAATATATATTTTACGCCAGCATTTGGAGACACAGTACACAAATTACCATTATGCACAATTTGATTCCTGAAGGGATATCAAAAACATCAGTCATTTCCATCAAAGGTCTAGGCACAGGCAAATACCAAGGCAGCAAAACATCTCATCTCAAAACACAGGAGCTTTGCACAGCCCTAGAGAACAGCTTGGATGTCAGGGACAACATGCCCAAGCAGTCTAATAAGATCCTTACCGGTGGTAGGAGGCTTGAAGGTGTACACACTGCTTCTTACACAATGAGGGCCTTATAAAAGAATCACACATACACCAGAATGTACACATACAGCATCCTGTGAACCGGAGAAGGAATCTTCTAAGAAACAGAGCAGACCATCTAAGATCTACAATATTGTAAAAAAAAAAAAAAATAGTGAATAATTTACTGTATTCACTCATCAATTCTTTTCAAGATAATAGAATACAACTGTTACCTGCCTCGTGAAACTTCAATTAGAACCTACTGGGAAAATAAATAACTAACTAAATAAATAAATAAATAAATACATAAAATCCAGTGTCTCAAACTAGAAAAAGAAAGCCTATTTTAGATAATTATAGGTAATATCAATAATCAGCACTAGATGGCATTACAGAAGATTAAAATAAAGCAAAATCAGCTGAACGAGTCTGAAACTAAATTAAACTTATATTATACAAACGGAGCATGCAATTTGAAATTGCGTCCGGCGTTTTTAAAGTTCTTTCCGTGGTTTGTAACATTGTGCCTCTGGAAAAAAAAATGTAAAAAAAAAACATCCTCATTTACACATGTCAAGACTTCGCTTTTACGTACGGACGTGTTCGCGGCAGAGCCCGAAGACAGTGCTTCTGTAAACTGACAGGAGGGCTGGCTGGCTTACAAATTAAAAAGAAAAAAAAAATGTCAGTTCTTGTCAAAACAAAAATCACTTTCTGCGAGTCTGTCACTGCCGTGCACTTACCGATTTCCGGACACAGCTTCACGTGTCCCGCGGACGAGTGCAGCTAAACGGCAGGCTATGGAAATGGTGTTACGTCTTAATAATCCGCGAGTATACTGAAATTTATATATGAAAACTGGCGCTTTTCGGTTCATATTAGTATTATGTGCAAAAGTATAATGCTTTATATATTGTCTCATTAACTAAGTACATTACAAATTAAAATCGACTTATAACTGACGTCATCATAAGGGTATCCGACCTTAGGTTAAGAATCTTACTAAAGGTTAAAAAAAATACAAAAACACTATCATATGTCCTATGTCCGCAAGTTCTGTTATTATTATTATTATTATTATTATTATTATTATTATAATTATTATCATAAATAAAAACAATAATAATGGTGATACTTGAGTCTTTATTAGTTAGTTTAAACCGTCATTGTGAATAGGTGAAGTAGTGACTGTTCCCACTGACCGGGCTGAGTGCTATTAGGAGATCAGCCACACCTTATAAATGTATGGAAACAATACACAAGCTTTATTTGTGAGATCTCTCCTTGCTGTAGGCATTCCCTCAAAACAAGTATGCATTCCAAAGGGGCTGTGGCGAGTGTGTTCGACATGCCTCTTAAATTGTCCAGGGACACAGTTGCCATCTACATTATACTCCAGGAGGTATAATCACAGTAAACAGTCAAATAAACCTACCATCTAGTTCACCCTAAAATTTCCTGAAAAGGGAAGAAGGCAGTCATCTGGGAACTGGGCTTCTGACCGACTGGCAGGGAGGCAACTAGAGAAGTCACTTTGGTAAAATATTTAACTAAGTGGGTAAAGATGTAAAAAGTAAGTTATGTAAGCCGATTTGGACAAAAGTGTACCCCAAGCAACTGAATTATGCATTTACTCTCATGTACAGTCACGGTTTAACCCCTTATAAGCATTTAAGCATAGCCCTCTCAAAGTTTAAGACAGGCTGAAGGAACATCTGGAATAAGTTCAAATAATGTCAGACTTGGAATAATTTCACCTGTAAAATTAGCAGCAGCTTATACTAGATGTGATTCGGATGAGTAGCACCGACGTTGAGGGGCCCTTGTGGTACTTCGTCTAAATCACTTCAGTAAAATATCCAGCGGTATAAATTAGCTGCAACCATCGAGCGTGAAAGAAAAATCAAACTGGACCGTGACGAAGATGTGCGGATCGTCACCATGGGCTGAGCTCACGTTCAGCCTCTCAGCCGAGTATGGAGACTGGAGGGTTTAAAAAGGGCTGCAGGTTTTCTCGCTTGACTACCCCCCCAATACCCTGCTCGCGGTACACTCCCCCCCCCCCCCCCCC